>JAHDVE020007192.1:0-62500 GCA_022606495.2 Halesus radiatus | reverse complement strand
AGATAAATTCTCTCAATTAATTACCCGAGCCTACTCTTCGGGTATGCAAATCGAACGAGAATTTACACGATCTTTAAAATATAAATTAAAAACAATATTTAATGAAGATATTAAATTTACAACGCGTGGGTAAGTGCACGCAATTATTTTCCAAAGCGGCTTCTTCTCAAAAACACCATAATAAACTTGTAATGACACATATTTTAATGATGGGGGTATTTTGATCATGAATATCTTAATTAAAGTTTTGATAATTGAGGTAGGTATTCCTTAAATTATATGGCTTGCAATCATTTTGGTTGCGTACGTTTAGGAATGTATATCAAGTTCAACAATCTACATAACCCATAATACCATGTTTAAATATACACGTATAATTATAATGATGATAACGTTTTTTACTCGCAATTTGCAATGTAATCATTCCAGAAGAACACGAACATAATATTCTTGAGGCTGGGCAAAATTCAAGTGGGAATACCGGAAAAGTTGCAATAATTATTTGTTTTTATTTATTTAGATATTTATTACAAAAAAATACTCGTATAAAGTAAATCAAATTACAGTAATATGTAAAAATACTTTTTTTCCTTCTTATTATTCTACTCCCCGTAAGTAGAACTCCAGTAGCTCGTGGTTATGGGAAGAGTGCAATGCAACATATTAATAGTAATGTTTTATTGTCTTCTTTTTTTATAACAAAATGAGAAATAATGATATCTTCACTGGGATTTTCCGTGCTGAGGATTTCATTTACAAATTATGAAATTGCATTCTTAGTTACACTACATGAAAAAATTAAAATAATTGTGAGGTGAAAGGTTTTATGTGCAGTTGAGTGGTTTCGGTGTTAGTCTGTATTTGGTGTTAATATATTTTCTATTTCTGATCTCCCTATGTAACGTATCCAGTGTTTTATTTAATTTTTAAATTTATTATGGCTGTTGTGATTTTTGAAGGATAGTGGGATTTTGTTGTAGAGTTTAGTACCATAGTATAAGAAGTTTTTTGTTCAAATGTGTGTTTGTGGTTCTTTGGTGTGTGTGTTTTTGACTCTGAGATCTAGTGTTTCTAATATGTGTGATTGTTGTTATTTCTTGATTTTTGTATTTATGAGTATAATTGTTTTATTGACATAATGTTAAGTTTGTTGAAGATTTCGTCAGTGTTAGTTGTTATATAAACTTAAGGTATAGTTTTCATGATGGCTTTTTGTGTTCTGATGATATAAGTAAATATAAACGTAATTCAACAAATATAATTAAATAGCAATAATAAAAATAACAAAAAAGTTATTTATATGCTAGATAGAATACATTAAGTATATATTAGGGCACAATATATCGTTATCTGAGTTCAGGGAGTTAATTTGTTTTTTGAAAAGTTCACATTTCAAAGTTCCGGTTACATTAATATTGTTTTTGGATATTAATATATTGTACCCATCTTATACCTAAGCAGTAGTTCCACGACTCACATTGGGATGGCTATTAAAGCATTTGTTTCAATCTATCGCTTATTATATCTGTGAGGTGAATTTTATAAATGAAATAAATCCTTATAAAGTTTCTTTCATACATATCTGTGATGGATGGTACATTAAATTCCCGAAATATCTCGTGAGATAACGATTTTAAAGATTATTTCTTTAATAATGTAAACACATAAAATTGTTATAAACAACTTCCATTTAATATAATGATTCACCAGTTTCGAAAGTGCTCTTCCTTCGTCGGGACTATATTAAGGCTAATCTAAGATACAAAATAACGAGAGACATACATGAATATTTAGGTGTTGGAATGGAAGCCGACCAAAGGGGAGGGGTAATTAGGATTTTTACCGCAGGAATTGAGCGGTTCACTAAAAAATATCTGGAAGAGGATTCTACGATAAATTCAATATACTAGAATTACGAAATATGGGGATTTTCTAATTTTAAGTGCTTCTAAACTATCTATTTTTTTTTACCTTTATTATTACAGTGAAGAATTTGAACCCTTGTATTTTTATTAAAAACCTTTTTTTGATAACTCCACACAGGAGTCCCTGTAGTAAAAATAATTTCCCACAGGGCCTAGGCCATCTTTGAGGATGTATGGAGAGTCTTCTTGAAGGGGAGATGGAGTAAATATGGATCTTGTAGAGACCCATGTTGTAGAAGGAAGGATATTCAGAGGTCGACAAAAAGGTACACAGCCGGGCTGTTGAACTCGAGAACGAGTCGTAGAAACGACCCATTCTCATGTGACAAATGTCAACCATGTACAAATGTTGAGCGCGCGTTTGCCGAAGGGATCAATGATGCTAGTTCCTCAAGGCATATTACACTTAAATACTGGTAGAACAAGGACAGCATTCCCACCTGACGCCTGTGCTCTAAAGATTGCAATGCATTCGTTAAGATAGGGGAATCTATCAAACGGACTGACTGCAATTGTTTGCTGTAGGAGGCGTTATCTGCCCCTCCCACCCAATAATGCCATACGGCAGTAGGGAGTGAAATAATCAGACCATTTTAATACTCGTAGTTTTCTAATGTGCTTTAGTGGATAAAATTATGTTTAATGTTTCTTTGCCTTCCTTTGTAGGGGCAGAACGTTCCGTGTGAGTATGAAAAAAAAACCATTTTACCGTTGAAGTAACGTCCACTTCCACTACTCATAAGTGTTCATCATATCATGTAGCTTATGTTTTGAAAATAATTAATTAAAAATGTTTTAATGGTCATATAGGTATTAAAATTTGCATAATATTGGCAGCAGCCGTTACCTACTGAGTAATAAAAACACACCTCCATAAACTACGGCAACCCGATAGTGGCTCTCAGTCGACTACCTTTAAATATTCGCATTTAATTAAAACCATATTTACATTTGTTCTGAAGATTTCTGTAATGCTGAAGGTGTCGGCAGTAAATGTCACACTTTGAATAAAATATATAACAAACGGGGCTGGCAATTGGAAACGAAGTAAGGAAGGCTGTATCTCTATTTATTTAATTACTTCTTTATTCAACAAGCGGATTGCGGCTGATTATATTTTTATCTGCGTCATTTAATATAAATTAACAAGAGCCTTAGCGATACTCGATATATAATAAATTATTATTATTGATAGCAGAAATGTTATAATTTCTACTATATAAATTATGTTCAAATTAGTATGGGCAAAAGGCAGTTTCTTGTCATGTACTCGTACATTAGCAAGAGAAGCACGGGTGTTCACCATGCAATGGTCATAATTTGCATTGCGTTACGTTACGTACCGAAGTGGACACCAGCAGGTGAAATAGTTATAATAGATTTACGGTATTTGACAAAAATTAAAACTCTAAATGAACTGAGATAATCTATTTTTTTAAACTTTGGAGACAATGTTAACAAATCTCAAATGAAATATGAAAGAGAAAAGATAAAGAAAATAAAAAAGGTATCGGCCGCATCTGGGACTCGAACCCAGAACCCCTCGGTTTATCCGGAATCTGCGGTTTAACCAATTGAGCTAATGCCACCTCATTGCTCTCTGTCATTTTGATCGATACCATAGTTCAATATTTTGACCGGACAGTGGCTGCGTTGGCATTGCATCTAGGTCTCACACAAGCATCGTGAGTTCAATTCTTCAGCTGGCTAAGTCCTCCATTACGAAACAAGCAACATCTTTCGCTTACTGTGATGGTAGTAGGAGATTTTTAAATATTGTCAGGTTATTCATAACAACTGAATATTTGTCTTTTGAAAAAAAAAATCATTAAAATTTTTTTTTTTTCAAATAATTCCTATATATTTTTGGCAGCTATCTTTCTATATTGACTGCAAGATTCTATCCGAATTTATTTGCAATCTAGATAGTGTCTCGGATACACCTCTACAATTTTTATTTGTATGATAAAGCTATTGATTTTTTTCTACAAGTCTGGTAAAAACATTATTTTTTTAATTGAAATAACTTATTGAAGCTTATAAACCTTATTGTAATATTTTGTAAATATTGGAGATAATACTAATAAATCTAAAATGATTAAAAATATAACAATGAGTTTTATATTTTTCAATTTGTTATTCCAATAACAAATTGATATTTGTTATATTTTAATGATTTTCACGTAACGAAATGAATTTATAATCAATCAACATGTTTAAGAAAATAATCAAAATATGTTTTGTCTGCATGACTTATTTAAATAAGTAAGGCGAATAAATAATTTTAAAGCCGTGAAGCTCTTATGAAGCAATTAAGTTTTCCAACACGGGTTCAATTTCGTGCGGATATCACTTACTGAGAAGGGTCGACAGTTTGGCCTTTCAATTTCTGATAAGTGTCGCTCTTTCAAAAATTATACTACATCACAATTAAAACCAAGAGATTTTATTATCTCCTCCCGGCACTTATTCTTGTGGTATTCATGTGATTCTTTTGAATACATCGCAAGGCGACTTTAAGCTCACAAGGTAAAGCTTCTTGTACGAGTTTCCAGTCACATAGACTGACATTATGTTTACAGGATAAGTAATTGTAGGCTCATGCATATGTTCAAGATAAAGCTGTTAATAAAATGTATTTAATAGCATTTCTCAGCGTATTCACAAGGGCAAAAGAAAATATCAAATTGCGGGAAAATTTACGGTGAACCTTTTGCGCAGAGGACTGCTCCAAACGGTAACCAGTTTCAAATTAAATGGGACACTTAAATTTGTCGAGAGTTAACCAAATTGCCAGTACAACACCCTGGCACTTAGTAAAAAAAAAAATTTTGTTTTTAGTTATGAAATCGTAGACGTGAAAAGCCTTGTAGCTTTCGATGAGGTCTTTTGTTTTAGCAGGTAAAAGTTGTCATTTTACCCCGTGAGTACGTATTGGCTTTAAGTCCACCCGGCGTATAATTACAATAGCATGGTCCGTCATTAGCCGCGGCAGGTTGCGCATAAAAAGGCATAAAATATTCAAGTGCCGTCCACTATTTATTGATTCTCAGAAGCGATATAGTCCATACTAATTTGCGCGATTAAATCGTTGACAGGAAAATTTCTCGTTGTTGGAGCTTTCACCGCCCGGGAGATTGACCACATCTATTCACGTAAGACTTCAACTAAAGTAAGACAACTCAGCAAAAGAACGACCAATATTTGTAGTACACCAAATTAACCAGTTTGAACAAATTGTATCTATTTACTCGAACCATTATGTTGATGTTAAAGACATACTTACTCTATCTAATTAAACAGATAAAATCAATCGATGAGCCCTTAGTAAAAAGTTTCACATCAAAAGATTCGATGATTATGCAAGACCGAATATATAAACTTGAGCTTTTTATAATTTTATTTTATTGCTGTCCTTAATGTTTGTTCAACTGATCTTGAGTCATCCGTGTTTGCGAAGTGCATAGATCGTGTGAAATGATAACATAGATTTTAAATTTACGATAAAGATTTTAATAAGACTTTAATGGCAAAGTAATTGAACATTGTAAATGAATTAATTTTAATTACCGCTGATTAATCTATGTAAGGATCCATCGCGTGGAAAATGATGAACTAGCTGATAAGAAGGGGATTACTTGGACTGTGACTATTGGAAGTATTGAGAATTAGGTCAGACTGTTAGTAAATATCGGGGGATACAAATTACAATCCAGGAAGAGCTAGGCAACTGATTTATATCCCACAAACTAAAAGGTTCGTCTGTTCGTCACTTCAAACTAAATGTGTTCGGATTGAACAGGTAATATAAATCTAGCTAAACAACCGTCAAAATTACACACAGTCTCATCGTGTTCCTGGGACAGGAAAGCAACAAAAAGATAGCCCGACTGATAACGATTAAATAGGACCTAGTAAAAAATCAGGATACTGTCAATAAAATACTGCTAGAATATAAAAAAAAAATCACATTGGATGACAACCAATATGCAGGTACCAAAAGTTTTAATGGCTTTCAGGGTGATGTTTATGAATTCTAGACATTTCGGGAGGCGGGTATGGGTACCGCCACCCCGGGAACAAACACCTATGCCATATGCCACCAGAGTGGTTAGCAACGTTTGGTGATTTAGCAGGGGTGCTCGGGTTCATGGGGTGAGGTTTGTTTGGCAGCAAATGCGATTGCCACCCAATTGCGTGGTGGGTCGAATCGGGAGAGACCGATTGAAGGATACACCTTGACCTGTTCATCCGAACTCCCTCGATCTATCATTTTACACCGAAGTGGGAGTATGGATTAATGCGTCGGTCACTTCTGGATACACTGACCCCCAGATTTCTACCAACCCTTCATAACCTTTTCCTTCCGAGAACTTCATGTCCTTCCTCTTCTTAAAAAAAATCCTCCCGCAGCATCCCCAAAGATAACAGGTCTTGAGGGTAATTATTTTCTTCAGGATCTTCCATGTGGAGTTACTTCATTAAAATAAACATAGTTTCGATAAAATACAGGGATCAATATTTTTCACATTAATAGTACAGGTAAACATTGAGAAAATTTAGAAGGATTAGAATTTAAGAAATCCCTAAATAATAAAGAGCCAATTACTAACAATCAAAAAATCTATCTTACAGCCCCAACTAAAATATGTTCCCTTTCACCCCTCCTTCAATCTATCATACAGCCCCAACTAAAATATGTTCCCTTTCACCCCTCCTTCAATCTCTATCTCTTTCCCGACTATTTACTAATCCCCAGTGACGCCCCCACCACCACTGTGACACCCAATATAGTTTTTCTGCCGTAATTTTGTTATTGTGTTAAGTTAATATATATTTTAACCTGATGAATAGGAACGGTTGTTTCGCAACCGGTCAGTATATAAAATAAAAAGGTGTTAGAGCTAAGTCTTATTATTTCATTTAATTATAAAAATAAATAAACAAAGACATTTTCAATGCTCAGATTCAACAAAAAGGTTTTGAAAATTAGGTTTGTATTTTTTTTTTTTTTTAATTTAATTTAACTTTTTTTTTCTTATGTTAGTTCCAATTATTTCAAACGATGCAACATTTTTCTTTGCGAATACCCTTCATGTGAAAAATAACGTTAAAGCAATATCAGCCGGATTTATTATATAAAATAAAGTTTATTTTATATTTAAAAAATTACAAATTTTATACCACGTTTTGCCAATTCATTATAAACATTATTAAGTGATCTTTATGAATATCATAATAACTTATAGTTTCCGTTCATACTATTTATATTTTGTATAAAGGCAATAATTAATTAATAATGTAAAGTTGTCCCTCCACGAAACGAATAATTAATACTATTATATTATCCATCAATGAAAACGTACAGACTTTAATGCAATACAAAATAATTAATAATAGCAAGTTGTCCCTCCACGAAACGAATAATTAATACTATTATATTATCCATCAATGAAAACGTACAGACTTTAATGCAATACAAAATAATTAATAATAGCAAGTTGTCCCTCCACGAAACGAATAATTAATACTATTATATTATCCATCAATGAAAACGTACAGACTTTAATGCAATACAAAATAATTAATAATAGCAAGTTGTCCCTCCACGAAACGAATAATTAATACTATTATATTATCAATCAATGAAATCGTACAGACTTTAATGCAATACAAAATAATTAATAATAGCAAGTTGTCCCTCCACGAAACGAATAATTAATACTATTATATTATCCATCAATGAAATCGTACAGACTTTAATGCAATACAAAATAATTAATAATAGCAAGTGGTCCCTCCACGAAACGAATAATTAATACTATTATATTATCCACCAATGAAATCGTACAGATTTTAATGCAATACAAAATAATTAATAATAGCAAGTTGTCCCTCCACGAAACGAATAATTAATACTATTATATTATCCATCAATGAAAACGTACATGCAATACAAAATAATTCTTCAAACTTTAAGAAGCACTGGTATTTTTTTGGAACAAACCCTTGAAATTCGTTTTTAAATCATACAATAAAAAACGATTCAACGAAACCGTATCAATTCTCCCTTAACATTATTCAGCTGACCTTTCTCTCATTAGCCGGACTTATCCTTGTTTGCTCACTTGGTTCATTTGTTCTAAAAAGGACACACTTGTTCATTCTCCCGTCGCCAGGGACGTGGTCCTCCTACTTGTGTGAACCTTTTTTTCGTTTTCTCCATATGCTCCCCGCTCTGCTCTCTTGTTTTGTTTTTATTCTGTATCTTAATAGAGAGCGGTGTCGATAAACGATGTTTTGGTTTTATCCCAATTGTCTATTAATGTTTCTGTTTGTCACATTTAAGATAAGGGTTCTCACTCACACCTTTTATTCCCCCCTTTAATCTTTCCTGGTAAGATGTGGTTTGTAGGAATCGCCCTTGTATTGAAAGATTATTGGTGTTTTTTATTTGTCTCTAAAAAGCGAGCATAGGATTTTTTTCAATTTTATGGCTTAAATAATATATTGGACAACTATAAAATATCGTCGTTCACATATTCAGTAGAATTCCAGGTGATTTACACTAACAGATGAGAAAAGGTTACCGTATTTGGTTACATATTTAAAAAATACTTATAGTATAATTTCTTCAAAAGATTGCTATTCCATTTGTGACATCATTATTAATAAATTAATTAATCAGGAATATACAGAATACTAAAAAATAATAATGTCAAGTATAGACAAATGATAAACATAGCACACAATAATACACTCGTCCATCTCTTTCACCAATTTTAGAGCAAGGCAGAAAGGAACAACCTACATCTGCAAGTAGCTGGGAAATAGGAGAAGATAGTAAATGACTTTCTCTACTCATCTCTTTCCCCTCTCGACTACCTTCATTCTCATAACATACCTCAATTGGGGATGCCATAGTTTCACTGGCTCCAGACGGTCGGGAGCAGTTGGGACTCTGGTGCGGTACTCACATTCGAAATATAAAAAAAATCCAAAATTTCAATGGTTTATTAAGGATGATTAATCGATTCGTGCCATTTAATTATAAGCGGGAATATAACACGCTTTGATGGACAATTAAAACGCAAGTGCCCTATTATATACAATATTTTTACCATTTAAGATGATATGAATTAAAGATATAAGTTATTCTCTTCTGCCTTTCCACGGTAGCTATGAGCATTAGGTGTAGATACCTAAAGTAATTTATACCTACTGAATAATATCCCGAACTTCTTGATTTGTATATATCCATGTTTCTAAAGACTCACCAAAAATGCATGAAAAAACAAAAGTCGTCCCGAACAATCATTAATAAATCATTAATAATTACAAATGCAAATAATATTTCACAATAAAATGAATAAAAAAACAGCCAGCCTACCACTCTTGATTTTTACAGTAATATCAACAAATCTTCGAAAATAAAATAAGGATGTCAATAAAAGTATCAAATAACTTGTTCACTGCGCAAACCCCAGTGGGGGTTAAACGAACCCTGGATTCAAAAATAAAACTTCGCTTGATTGCAAACAGTCAAAGAAAATGCAGAGTACATCTTTCGTTAAATAAAATCACACAAAATAACCGAGCAAATTTCGTGCTCCGCGTTAAAAAAACTGAAAATCACCGAGGAAAAAACCCCTTTAAAGATTATTTTGGTTTCACCCTTTTGCCAATGTTTCTCCTGATTTCTATCGACAATGCAAAGGATTTTTCAAGGTGTGTGGTTTATATGACGTGTGGGCGTGATGAAGAATTCGAGATTAGGTTCGACTTAGCAACCAAAAGTGCAAAGAAAAAAAGCACCTACATCGATCTTCCATCTTGCCGGAGACACATGGTTTATTTGACCCAGACGCGATTGGGCGCGCGATTCAAATAAATTATTGGGGGGTTTTAATTTTGATCGGGCGCTTTGTTTGTGTAAGCCAAAAGTTTACATGTTTAATATTGATTATATACGTACGCGCCAAATCGTTAAGAGGAAATGATGCGCTACCTGTTTCATTCAAAACTTAATTGTGGATTTGAGGCCAAAATACCTAAACCTGATATTTTCTTTTTATCAAAAATTATTGTAAATACCTAGTACGGATTCGAAGTAATTTATTTATTTATGTTTTAGATAATGAAATATTGGCCATTAAAGGAATTGATTTTTCGTGATTTTAGAGGCACCTTTAACAATTATTTGGGGGCTAACAGTGATGTAAATAAAAAATTTTACCCCGTCTACTTTGAAAATAGAATGAAATATAAAAAAATAGAAATTCGTATTAATATAAGCATTACGGTGGACTTTAAATTAAATTAAAAATGACCAATTTACGCTCGAACACAAATTTGCAGTACTTAATTTAAAATATCGACTCGAAAGAACTTTTTTTTTCAATGTTTTGTTTTCATATTTTTATTTACATAATTACATAACAAATATGATCATTTAAAAAAAATACAATAAACCCCCTATAATTTTCTAAATTGCCTCTAAAATTATGAAATTTTTTTTTTCATGGCATGTACCTCATGATT
Source organism: Halesus radiatus (assembly GCA_022606495.2). Taxonomy (NCBI): domain Eukaryota; kingdom Metazoa; phylum Arthropoda; class Insecta; order Trichoptera; family Limnephilidae; genus Halesus; species Halesus radiatus. The sequence goes on along the minus strand of JAHDVE020007192.1, from coordinate 52,034 downwards.
AAAAAAAAAAAATACTTCTCATCCATACTCGATATTTACTAAACCTATGATATAAAAAATATATCATTCGGTTTGGATGTGTATTTTGGCCTCAATTCCAAAATTAAGTTATGAATGAAACAGGCAGTGCAGCCGTTCCTCTTAATAATATTCAAAATCTGCGTAGAATACGAAATTAATAAAGTTGAACCTTTTCTCAATCACGTATTCAAGAATATCCGTAAATAAATTATATATCCTACCTGCATAGAAACGTAGTTAAAAGTTCAATACTAAAAATCTGTAGATAAAAGTAGACATTTATCAGAGCTTTTAGTAGTTTTCTTTACTTAAAATAATATCTATATACTGATGTTACACTATTCTATGGTTAAAATTATTTGTAAAATTCTATGCTTTGATAATTAAGTCATTCCCTTTTTCCTGTTCACCGTCGATGTAATTACGTTATTCACTCACACAATCTTCTGCAGGAGTAATATAATTGATGTGTACTTTTCCCATAAGTTTATGGTATTTTTTGAACCCCTTAATATAAGTCAATTACCCACGAAGAAGCTATCACGAGCTACATAGTTTAATGTTTTCTAATTTCCCTTCACAAACAACATTATTTTTAATATCCGTAAAAAAGGTCTATAATTTGACTGTCAGCATGAAAATCGTCTTAGTTGGAAAATGAAACATTTTTTTTACATAATTGTCGAAAAAATTTTCGCTGTTAAATAAATAAATAACTCCTGTGGTACTACTGATGATATGAAAACAAGTACGCTCCGCAGTATCGAATAGAGAATTCAATGACAAGATTCCCCGAAAACAACCACACACAAAAAATAAAACCTTTTTTTTTTACTATTCTTATTATATGACGTTATTTTATGATATTCGTTATTACTCCAGTTATAAATGACAGCAGTATTATTTATTACCTATTATTGTTAATTGAGCAAAAATTCGATTCGTAAAGAATGCAAGGCTGATGTAAGCGTAATGAGCAAGATTAAGAAAGGGACGCTTAGAAGGTTTGGGCATGTACAGCGAATGAACGAAGAGAGGAGTGTAAGGAGAATATATGACGCGAATGTGAATGGAAGGAGATGCCGTGGACATCTGAAGAAGACATGGCACGATCAAGTGAATCAAATACTTGAGTCGGGCCAAGTCAGAAGTTGGACTAACATAAGAGAATGTATGAATGTGAATGAAGCAAGAAGCGTATGCCAAGATCGAGTTGGTCGGCGGTCCGCCCTCTCTGCCAACCCCTGCGGAGAAACGGCGTGATGGTTAGTTAGTTAGTTAGTTAGAGCAAAAATATGATTTATTATTGTGTTTGTTTCTTAAAACTGGATTTAATTTTGTTTTTATAGGATTTAAAGTAAATAAAAAAATGTATAATTTTATTAATAAGTTCTGCTCGTATTTTATTTTTTCATCATAGTGACAGCTGTTTCGGAGTTAAAAGCCATTTTAAAACTGTAGTTAGGCCACAATAAGTCAATCTTTTTTTATTTACCTCCACCCAATGATAATGGCTTTGAACGTCGAAGCAGTTGTCACAAAAATACTACCGGAACTTAATATACAGAAAATATATTAACACCAAATAGACTAACGCCCAACTGCACTTTAAACACCTGTCCTTAAATTTAGTGTTTTCAAGAAACATCAATTTTTACATAATTTAATTTCGTATTTTGTAAATGAAATCCTCAGCACGGGAAACTCCAGTTACCATTTAGTAGACGAAATCTAAATATGTTTTGGAAACCAACATTTGAGAAATAATCTTTATCAAACCTACGAATCAAATCTTTTTTTCAGATTCGGTTGAATTGAGGAACAAATGTGATTTTTTTATTTATTAAAAAGTATACAATACATTATATCCCCAAGAGTCAAGAAACTCATTGTGGGATCACATGCAGAACCTGCAGTACAGTTTTTAGAAACAAACATACTTAGTATTTGAGATACATAATTAATATTCACAGTACATTAACCATATTTACAACACATAATTTGGATTTGTAAAAAAGATATATCATTTTAGGTTATAATATAAGTGTACAGAGACACTTGTTATAGAGAAACAAATCACTGGACATTATATAGTTATACTTATTACAGAGACACATCACAGCATACGAGTAAGGTATTCTTTCAAATAATAGAGTTTAAGCATCTTACTTTGAAACCTTTCACATTGGCTTGCATGTTTAATGTCGTTGGGTAATTTATTATATTGTGTGTACGATATATATTCTTAAGATTTAAGTCCATATTTTATTGAATGTATTTTTGATATATGTAGTTTAGCGACCAATAATGCAACACACAAAAAGCACAACTTTAACTCAGTGGTAAATTGTTTTGTTGATCTGCTTAAATAGTAACTTTTCTATAACTGAACCATATAACGGGAATGATAAAAAGTTTCATTGGAATATTAATTTTACTACTCTTTCTATCAAACATTTCGGACCTAGAGGGTTTATATTTTTACGATTTGGAAAGTCCTCAATATCTCACAGCCGCTTTATGCTTTATTTTATAAAAGTACCCCTGAGTTAGAGTTAATAAATTTTGACGCGTCCCCCAAAGTTGGCCGGGTCGGTGTTTGCGAATGCGCATAAATTATCCCGTTTTTGTCATTGCCTTCTATAAAAGTCTGCAAATCTCTCTCATTAAAAGGGATATGTTTATACGGACCACATACCTCCGTCGACATGCTTTCTGAAACACGAATTAAATAATAGTCTCCTCAAAAATAATGTTTAAAATATTTTATTTTAATGGATTAAACTTAATGTAATGAACCAGTCAACGTTAAGTGCCCCTTCTCAGCGGGCACTGAATAAAACAAACAAATAAATAAATAAAATTGTTTATTATTGACCACTTACATTGTCCCCTTTTACTGTTCTGTTATTGGAGATGTAATTTAATCCAATTTAAATAACAATTTGTTATTTTGCACATTGCCTCGACGCACTGTATGATAATAACAAACGGGAGAAAGATGAAGTGATTTGTTTTTATATCATGGGTCTGCTTCAAAGGATTTGTTTGGTGGACATTGGAAATACATAGTTACTACAGACAATTTTAAATGGCATATAATTTATGTAAAGAGGAATATTTTTTTTCATGATGCATGATTCATACGTAGATTGAAATATTTCATCTTTAAGTATATTGCGTAATTTTAATAATAAAGGTAATAGTTTTAATAATAATAATTGAATGATTTGTACAGCGCCGTTTCCGTAGCAGGAAGTGACGAAAGTATGAAAAACAACCAGAATAGCTTTTCTAAGCAAATATACAGTGTTATTATATTTAGAGTAAAGTGCCGGCACTTTCGGTTGAATTACTAAATAGGAGTATTTAAATATAACTCGATATCTATGCAGCCGTAGAAAATACAAAAATATGATACAATAACCAATAAAACCTTTTAAACATCTTTCCAAATTGTGCTGATACATGCTTTAAAATACTCTACTTTCTATTTAATATAAGTTTAAAAAAAAAACGTGGATCCTAATTGGCATAAGGCAGTGCTTTTATTTTTATGTTAAAGGATTGAAAACAATTATAGTTGACTGACAGTAAAATTTCACTACATTTTCCATACATCTGAAACTTTACCAACTAACCTATTTTAGCACTAATGATATGAGACCAGTTTAGTTAAGCTCAAACTAAGTCCAGTGGTAGTCTTTAGTTAACTCTACACTCTTCAATATACATACATAAACGGTATATGACGTAGTAGATACTTTACGGTTTACTCTACCGGGTTTATTACTTGGATTATTCTATACTGAGTTGAAATATGACACGTTAACCACATGGCCGGGGAAATTATTCTTCCTATCCCAAGATCCACGGTTTTGGATACATTATCAAATTATACCATAGTATCTTAGATGAATTAAAAAGCGAAGATTTTTTTTATATGAATACCACACAAGAGTCCCAACTGCTCCCAACCGTCTGGAGCCAGTGAGACTATGGCATTTCCAATTGGGGAATGTTGTGAAGCTGAAGGTATTGTGGAGGGGAAGCAGAAGGGGAATAGGAAGGTGGGGAAATATCTGGCTATTCAGATCTGATCACCAAACACGGCTAAAAGCCATTTCAAGCAACTTCTCAATTCTGAATGGTGGTTTTTCACCAGGGCGATACTGAGAGTATCTTCCACTCTGGAACGTGCGCAAATAATACTATATATTATTTTTAAATGAATTAATTGTGAAACAACACAAATTAATTAAATAAAATTTAGTTGCGCTCGCCGGGATTTGAACCCGCGACCTTCGGATTCTTAGTCGAGAGCCTTACCCCTCGACCATGGAGGCATTCATAATACTTGTTATGGATATACTTAATCTAAGTTTGCTAAATTATAATATACGGGAATAATAAAGAAACACAAATTCAAGTATCAATTTAAAATCGATATATTACGAATTTACATTTAGGAATAATGATATAATTTAATCACCTTCGTTGGGTGAAATGAGCGAAATGCTAGTTATTACATTAATACTGAACATCTATTACTTTGATATTAAAAATAACTTAAGAGCCTATGTCATAAATTAAAGTAACTTTTTTCGAAATTCTCTTTTCCATCTGCCTGTTTTTTTTGTGTTTCTGTTTTTATTCTCTTTTACTAATGCAGATTTAGGCGTCAGAAAAGCTAATAATAATGATGTCGATCGTAAAAATGTTTTTTCGATTAAGAAAACAGTATTTTAAGAACAGAAACAAGAAACAAACAATAATGATAACGAACCTACAAACCATTAAAAATCGGTATTTTTTAATTCATTCATAAAAATGTAATCGTACCTAACCCTTGTAAAAAGGTTCAGTAAATTTTTGATGATGGTGACGCGTTTTTTAAGCTCATAAAATAGTATTTTCCGAAGTAAGATCCTTAGAAGTATGTTTATCATAAAAGCTTCGTACTCGATTTTAGCTGTAAATTCTTTGCGCGTTAAATTTGGTGCCAGGTATAAAAACCCCATAAAAAATTAATGGACAACCCATAAAATGAATTAGCATAAAAGTCGTACAGCGGACAGTATTGCGTTTTATGGTAGATGACAGAAAACTTTTCTATAAATAAAAAATCATAAGTTTTATGTGCTTGTTATTTGTATTGATTATCGGTGATTCTCCTTCCCATTATGCTCAACGGTACCTTTGATAAAACAGTATCCATTTTCAAAGCTTTTAAATTTTTCACGAGCGAAAATTATTTCAACTAGACGAGTGTAGTGAAGAGTTACTTCGAGGAATAATGAGGCTACCTCCTATTTTTTTTTTTTTATGAAAATTTATTATATTTAAAGAGTCAAAACGACAGTAAAATGAGTTTTTCGATACCTATCTCGAAAAATGTCAAAGTTATGGCGCTTTCAAAGTGAACTTGGGAAAAACGTATACTCATGATGTCACGCGTCAGAGTTCAGCACAATTCACAATCTGAATATCAGGAAAATAGTATTACAAACACATAAACAACGTGACCACTAACCATCTTTCGAGCACTATCACGACACCAGACACTCAAGTAGTAATCCAATAGTTTATAAAACCATGACATCCCTTGCTCAAAGACAATTTTCATACTGACCAAAATTGTTTAACATAATACCCGATACATGGAAAATGAAAAGTACAAACGTTATGCGTAAACTGATCAATGAATGACTTCTCGATTTAGAGAGGGCCAAAAGCGAACATATGCTCGTTAATAGATATGTAAAATTTTAATAAAACCTTCTTATGTAATTCATTACGACTATACACTAAATTTAAAAAAAATGCATATCATACTTTAATCTTGTATACTTTAAACTTTTATGCTTGTAATTTAAACTTTTACATCTCATATGAAATTCATTATTTCTCTACAGTAAATTAAAAAATGCATATACTTGTATTATTTAAACTTTTCTTCTTTATATTTTAAACTTTTACATCTCATTTGTAATTAATTATTGATCTACACTAATTTAAAAAATGTATATCATACTTTAGTTTTTTATACTTTAAACTTTCATTCTTTTTACTTCTAAATTTTACATCTCATATGAAATTCATTATTTCTCTACAGTAAATTTATAAAATGCATATCATACTTTAAACTTTTATATCTCATATGTAATTCATTATTACTCTACAATATAGTACAATAAATAAAAAAATAAAAAATGCAACGTACTTTAAAAAAAAAAAAAAACAAAAAAAAAACCCTTTTTTTCTTAAATTTACTTTATGGTTTCTTTTATACTCGTATTCCCTCATGTATATGTATATTAATATGAACAAAACTTATCAATTTGACTGTCCTAAAACGGGATTTGTTCCTAGTTGGACAGTCTAAGCCTTCTTAAATATTTCTGTAAAATTTTTTTTTTTTTTTTTTTATATGAATACCGCACAAGAGTCCCAAACTGCTCCCCACCGTCTGGAGCCAGTGAGACTATGGCATTCCCAATTGGGGAATGTTGTGAGGCTGAAGGTATTGGGGAGGGGAAGGAGAAGGGGGAAAGGAAGGTGGGGAAAAGGGGAAATACCTGGCTATTCAGATCTGGTCACCAAACACGGCCAAAAGCCATTTCAAGCAACGTTTCAATTCTGAATGGTGGTCTTTCACCAGGGCGATACTGAGAGTATCTTCCACTCTGGAACGTGCGCAAATATACCATATACTATTTTTAAATGAATTAATTGTGAAACAACACAAATTAATTAAATAAAAATTACTTGAGCACGCCGGGATTTGAACCCGCGACCTTCGGATTCGTAGTCGAGAGCCTTGCCCCTCGACCATGGAGGCCGAGAAAATAATGTGTGTTTCAAATAAATATTATTATTATTAATTGCAGTAACGGATTCTGCCACGCCTATGATGTCTATGGCCGCGCCAATCATTTTATGAACCGTGACGTCACACGCTTATCGGCTGGTTGCCAGGCGAGATTGTCAACATATTGATGGCTTATATCTTCGGTAATTCTATAATTTCTGACTTCAGCATACTCTAATTAATATAATTTATTTATTTATTTATTACATATATACATACGAACATTTGTTATCGGCTGACGTATTGCCGATTTCACTCGGAGTGAAATGCCTGTATTGAGATGGCAATTTACAGGGGTGGATGTTCAGCTATATATTTAGGTAACAAGTAGATTAATAGATTACAATTTACTTATTTTTTCAAAAGAATACTAATTCAAAGTCATAAAAGAATAGCAAAACCGTATAATCGGTATTGTGATTTGTCCACAAATTTGTAAGTTGTATAAATCGTTAATATATATTAGAAATAATATGGGGCCTAAAATGCTACCCTGTGGGATACAACACCACAAACTGAATACATTTGTAAATAAAATAAAATTCCATTATATGATACAACCCCCTTGTGAACACCCATATGATGTTCCAACTGAGTGCACCTCGTATTTTTTGCCTAGTTTTGTTAAAATTTGCTGAAAGAAGGGACTCGGTAATTAAATATACCTTCCCCGTCAGTGGGTGAGTTGACATCACGTCTGGGTCTCATCCAGGCGCCGTGAGTTCAATTACTCGGTTGGCTAAGTCCTCCATCACGACACAAGCAAGGTCTTCCGCTTACTGTAATAATAGAAGACCATTTAAAAATATTGTTCGGTTATTCGTCACCCGGAAATCTTTGTCTTTAGGTGAGTATTTTATCCTCAAATCCATAATTAAGTTTTTTATGAAACAGGCCGCGCAGCCGTTCCTCTTAAATCATCGATTATATTTCTAAGCCATCAAATTTACAAACCAAAAACACATGTTTTTGAAATACTTCTTTATTTATAATTAATTATTTATTTTAGAAATTAAACAAAGCGTTAATACTAAATTAAATTTAATAAATAATAAAATAAAAAAATTAAATGTTGAATTTATTTTCATAATAATATTATTGTTATTATTATGAAAATATTTTTTTCATTTATAAGGTAAATTTGTCATTCAATGTTTTATAATAATTTTTTATTCATATTTTTGATTTATTACTTAGCTACTTTAATCGATTTTTGTTAATTTTTACAATTTGTCTGTTCTTACATTATTGTGTTCTACGTTTATCACTTGTCTATATTTGACATTATTACTTTTTTTCTATTCTGTATAATCCTGATGAGGAGAGAATCAGTTTCGAAACATGTTGATATGTATATATTAATAAAGTGGTGAATACAAAGTGATTTTTAATACATTTAGAAAATAAAAAAAAGTAACAGTCGCGAGTGAGATGGAAACACTTGTCCCGTTGTTAGACTAGAGGATCTGGCTTCGTATCCTAGTTAGGATAATTACCTTTTTGATTTTCTATTTTGTCGTCAATTACATATTTTCATTAAGAATCGTTGATACGTTCTTCTAGAATGATACAAAAATAACAGTATGCTAATGGCTAATTCTGTGCCTAGTAAATTTGTCTATCATAAACTCTCCATTAATTTTGTATCATAAATGTAATGGAGACAATAAGTCATGTTTAAAATAAAAAAATAACTTCGCTCTGCAGAACGACGTTCAATTTGTCTTATCTTTGGCCAACTGTGTAAACGTTGGTTCGCGTTACGTATTTGACGACTTCTGCCTAATAAGAATAATACGTATAATTCGGCCGACGTTCTTTCTAAAGAGCCACCGCTCAAACTAGCGCTGGCGATATTAAGGCCAAGTCGCTAAATTCCGCTCTTTATTTTGACACCTTCAATAATATGTAAAGCAGGACCGTTTACGGAACCACCTACGTGCCTGCTGCGCCGCAGGGGGTGTGTTTCGGTGTATATTTTCCCTAAATAAGAGCATTATTAGGCGGAATAGCCCCACGACGTGCTCGTGCTTTAGTTAACCCAATTTTCGCGGAAAGTGTGTTTTTTCACCTTGTTTTCGGGAGAGTTGACACAAAAAAGAACGAAGTATGGCGGAAATTATCTGTCACGTGCCGCTGCGTACTTAAGCGTTGATGTTTAACTTGCATTTATTTTTGTTTGTAGGTTTTTCGGTAAGTTTAAATGATATTTAAAAATATTGCATTACAAAAACAATTTTTCTGGTTTAAGTATCTCTCGAATGTTGATACCCGGCTTCGCTCGAGATCGCACGACGCTTTTATAGATTTTTTTCTTCTTACACAACAAGTGATAAACAAAGAAAAAAACTGTATGGCGTCGTGTATAATTTTTTAATCGATTGAGTACTTCAATGTTCCATTGATCATAATTGGATAATACTTATAAGTGATAATCAAGTCTTGTCTCAAAATATAGCTAAAGCCATTTCAGTTTATGTGTCGAATTCGAATGGTGGTCAGCAAATAAAGTCCTTGTATTTCGTTTGTTTGGTATCATTTGTTTATACCGGGTTTTCAACCTTCAGTGACCCCTGGGTCCAGAGCCAAGGAGCTTTCAGCTCTGCTACAAATACCGACATAAGCAATCTGGCGATTTGAATAGTTCTTGTATGTAGGCATGTAAGGCAATGAACATAAAGTTGTGTACCCACGAGTACATATTTAAAAATACATTCAGAATGGATAGAAGGATAGAATTGAAGATAAAATTTCACTGTATCATATAGGGAACTTGGGTGTTTTTATTTTAAACTAGCTCATGTATTTTTTTTTTTTGAAAAATGTTATTAAGTTATAAATTCGCGATTATCGTTTGGGTGCCATAACTGATTTTAACAGTGAAAGTAATGCCTTGTGACGACTTTTACTATCTCTAAACAAAGAAGAAACAGTTTTTTTCAATCAAAACATTTATTTTTCCAAAACATATCTAGATAATAAAGTTCTTAGGTAGGTACCTACTTGTGTTTTCCACTTTGAAAATATTCTACCCAAAAACACTTCTTTTGAATACGTAATCTGTGGCTAACCATAGTGGTATATTTATTGGCTAACCTCAATACAACATGGCGGGTTCAATGTTTTTCATACTAATTTTAAAACTTTATGGCAACAGTTTTACATATTGGATTTCATTCAAACTACTCTGTAACTAATAAGAAAAAACCCTGCTATTTTCAGTGAAACCAGTGCAGTAATTTTCTAAAAAATCGAAGACGGACAGACAAACATTAATTTTTGTATGTAGATATATGTTTCCCCTGTCATTTCATTTAAAATTTTGCCTCAAAATACATTTTGATTAATGTTACAATATTTTACCCAAAAACAGATCTTGTTAAAATGAGCAACCTCCTCTCGAAAACGTTAATCATATCGCAGTTTAAACTCAATCCTTATTTGATCGTAGCAAAATACCATCACTATAACTGTCGGTTAAATTTAACTTTACGCTGAACGAATAGGGTTCTCGAGCGCATTCTACAAAACGGATGTAAAATTGAGTACGGGGAGTATGAGACTCGTACGAGCGAGCGATAACGAGCGAGAGTGCAACATCAATTCTTTCTGGAATAAAATTAGTGGGAGGGAGACGGGTTACGGGGTGCGTGGGATGAACGGGTTTTTTATATCTCGCAACAAGCCACGCCAGTGAGGAATGTTGGATAACTGCACTAGAAACGAACTGTAGTAAGTTGTGTGTCAATAGAATGCGGTTGTAAATCGGGTACGGGTACATCTACCCAACTTTCATCAGCAGGTTAAGGTGCAACAATAATTATATGACGAACTTTGTGACCAAATGAGGCCCAGAGATCACGATTTTATAACCCGGCAATACAAATAAATATGTATCGATTTTATATAGCCCTTTCACGTAAAAAAATAAAATTAAAAAACGTATTTTACCACTTCTTTCCCAGTGATTGATAAATACGTTCTCAGTAACGCCCGTATTATGTATCTACCGTGTAATATTATAAATCAGAGACGCGACATGGCTTGAAATAGCATGAACATCCGAAAAACATTATAATATAACGTTTCCCAGTTTCACAGTAAACGTCATCCCTCACAGTAGTATGTTCTGTAGACCCACTGATTTTTCAATGTCATCACAATATTAGAGTTTTAAAACAAATTACACGAACAATTATTATAATGTTACTGTTAATATAGTACTGAACCGCCTAAGTATATGAGTAGGTACTTACATAAATATACTTTTTTTTTTTTAAATAAAAACAAATATTCCCTGGTTACAAATGACATGGCAATATTTAAAAATCTCCTATTGCCATCACAGTAAGCGGAAGATGTCGCTTTGGTCGTGATGGTGGACTTAGCCAGCCGAGGAATTGAACTCACGATGCCTGGGTGAGACCCAGACGCGATTCCAAATCAGCCACTGACCGGTTGTGTAAGTATTAATTTATTTAATTGAATTCCTTATTAAATAAATTACTTTGTATTGACCACTTTATTAATACCGCATATCAATTTCTTATTAAATAAACGAATTAAAATTATTTTTTACTAACCAATTTATTAATATACACATATCAACATGTTTCAAAAGCGATTCTTTCTTCATCAGGAATATATAGAATACAAATTAAAGTTTTCTTATTATTCAAGAAATACATCTTTCAATACGAGTAGGTACAGTCATTGATGATGAGTATATAAGGGATTAAAATAAATTCAGTAACATTGAGCAGTAAGCTTTCCATTTGTATATGTAAAAAATAAAAGGGTTGCTAAATTTACTACATAATTAGAATATTTATTTTAGATTGTAAGTATGCTACATTCTAATTAGTGTCGCTACGGCTGTAGCACTTCTCATTTAAATGGCTTTACAGCTTTTGCAAAGAACAAAGCGTATAATAAACGCACTCATTGATGTAAAATAAAATATTTGTTTGCGTTAAAATAATCGTTAAGGCGCAGAATTACGCCGCCCTTAAAATAAAGTGGAATCACGCGCCACCAGTGGCGGAATAGGAATAGGAACGGGAGGTCTGCGCGGGGGCCGGCGGGCGCCTGCCCGAGCGATCTCAATAAACGTTACATTGCAGAGGTCGTCGAGTAAATCTGCCGTCGCATGACTCCGTGGCATGTCACATCGGTCAGTGGCGTGCCCAAACTGTTCCGAGTGAGGTTGTTGCAAACACCGAGAAATTATACGTTGATGGTAAACGGAGGTGTTACTTTATTTAAGTTTTGTAAGAACGCCGTTGTTGTGAACTTTGAAAAACAAACTTCTTTAAAATGGTTGAAATTTTATTTAGGTGCTCTTGATGTATTGGAAAACTTTTATAATAAATTTTTAATAAGTCGTCGTATTTAGTGCGACAAGGAACTCCACTCCAATTTTTGTATTATTCTTTTTTTATCATATAACGTTCAAACTTAAATACCAGTAGGTATATTTAGTTTTTTTCTAACGTTAGTTTTCATAGTTAAAATTATGTTCAAAATTTCAATTTTTCAAAGGCCGCTAAAACGATCCAAATCTATGGCCGGTCGGTTTTGAGATAATAATGTCAAATGTCAAAATAAGGATGAGCTTTACCGTACATAATTTTATATTCTATTCATAGTAAACCATTACTAAACATAAGTAATGACATTATATACCTTTTTAGAAACTTTAACTCGAAGAACAGTAATAGTATTGACCATTAACATTATCTTATTATATACCTTTTTAGAAACTTTAACTCGAAGAACAGTAATAGTATTGACCATTAACATTATCTTATTATATACCTTTTTAAAAACTTTAACTCGAAAAACTGTAATAGTATTGACCATTAACATTATCTTATTAAATACCTTTTTAGAAACTTTAACTCGAAGAACAGTAATAGTATTGACCATTACCATTATCTTATTAAATACCTTTTTAGAAATTTTAACTCGAAGAACAGTAATAGTATTGACCATTAACATTATCTTATTAAATACCTTTTTAGAAACTTTAACTCGAAGAACAGTAATAGTATTGACCATTAACATTATCTTATTAAATACCTTTTTAGAAACTTTAACTCGAAGAACAGTAATAGTATTGACCATTACCATTATCTTATTAAATACCTTTTTAGAAATTTTAACTCGAAGAACAGTAATAGTATTGACCATTAACATTATCTTATTAAATACCTTTTTAGAAACTTTAACTCGAAGAACAGTAATAGTATTGACCATTACCATTATCTTATTAAATACCTTTTTAGAAACTTTAACTCGAAGAACTGTAATAGTATTGACCATTACCATTATCTTATTAAATACCTTTTTAGAAACTTTAACTCGAAGAACTGTAATAGTATTGACCATTACCATTATCTTATTAAATACCTTTTTAGAAACTTTAACTCGAAGAACAGTAATAGTATTGACCATTACCATTATCTTATTAAATACCTTTTTAGAAACTTTAACTCGAAGAACAGTAATAGTATTGACCATTACCATTATCTTATTAAATACCTTTTTAGAAACTTTAACTCGAAGAACTGTAATAGTATTGACCATTACCATTATCTTATTAAATACCTTTTTAGAAACTTTAACTCGAAGAACTGTAATAGTATTGACCATTAACATTATCTTATTAAATACCTTTTTAGAAACTTTAACTCGAAGAACTGTAATAGTATTGACCATTACCATTATCTTATTAAATACCTTTTTAGAAACTTTAACTCGAAGAACAGTAATAGTATTGACCATTACCATTATCTTATTAAATACCTTTTTAGAAACTTTAACTCGAAGAACTGTAATAGTATTGACCATTACCATTATCTTATTAAATACCTTTTTAGAAACTTTAACTCGAAGAACAGTAATAGTATTGACCATTACCATTATCTTATTAAATACCTTTTTAGAAACTTTAACTCGAAGAACTGTAATAGTATTGACCATTACCATTATCTTATTAAATACCTTTTTAGAAACTTTAACTCGAAGAACTGTAATAGTATTGACCATTACCATTATCTTATTAAATACCTTTTTAGAAACTTTAACTCGAAGAACAGTAATAGTATTGACCATTAACATTATCTTATTAAATACCTTTTTAGAAACTTTAACTCGAAGAACAGTAATAGTATTGACCATTAACATTATCAAAATATCCATATAAACAATTGGTTTGACATGAACACTCTAATTTCTGTTATTAATATTAGTTTTTATATACTAAACAACAATTATAAAGCTTAAAGTTACCCAAATAAAGTTTATATTTCACCAAAGCTAAAACATACATATTTAGAATACAAAACAAAATCGAAAAATTAAAATCTCCATACTAATCCAAAAACAGAATGTACTCGTGACATCAAATGTTCCAAATGCAATGGCACCAATATGACAAGATGTTTTGATGAGATGATTATTTATTCACTTTTAAATTCACTTTTAAATAACGATTTATAAATTCTAGGTATAAATATATGTAATAAAAGTTATATATTCATAATCGGCGTTTGCTGATCTATCTATTATCTATATTGTGATAATATTTTTCACTGGAGTTAGTTATGTTAAATTAAAACAAAATTAGAAAATTTGTTTTAGATTGTACGTATTGGGCCGCCGCCGCAGCACTGTCACTGAATGTTGTTATTGTGTAGAAGAAAGTCTAGGTAATAAGTAAATTGGTTTTCCATGTATTTAGTTTGATTCATTTTATATTTATATGTAAATAAATTAAACAAAAAATAATTTGTAATCACCACTTTATTAATATATAAATATCAACATGTTTCGAAAGCGATGCTTTCCTCATCAGGAATATAAACAAATGTATATAAGGATCACCTAAGGTATTTAAATAATAATTATTGTTCTGAATTTCATCATATTTTAGATACCAATAATTCTATTGATAAAAATAAAGGTTTCTAAATTTTACATACAAATACAACCGGTTTACAATTAGACAAATTTGAAACTTCAGAAATCAGAAAAAAAGTGTTAATAGTCAATTAAATATAATTAATAATCAAATACCTTTTAACATCGCTATCTTTTGAATTTATTTTCCTATTAATATTAATAATAAAAATAATTTATTTTTTAATTCCTAACGTAAATTTGTCATTCAATGTTTCATAATTGTTTTTTATTAGCATTTTAGATTAATTACTTATATACTTTAACAATTTTTGTTTATGTTTATCATTTGTCTGTTCTTGAAAACATTATTTTTCAGTATTCTGTAT
Source organism: Halesus radiatus (assembly GCA_022606495.2). Lineage (NCBI taxonomy): Eukaryota > Metazoa > Arthropoda > Insecta > Trichoptera > Limnephilidae > Halesus > Halesus radiatus. The sequence continues at coordinate 36,851 of JAHDVE020007192.1, read as the reverse complement.
ATTCGCGATGAGGAAAGCATCGCTTTCAAAACATTTTGATTTATATATATTAATAAAGTGATGAATTCAAAATAATTTTTAATTAATTTATTATAAATAAATGTGTGTTTATTTTGTGTGTAATATAATGCGAACGATACAAAGGCATACGTCTAGAGATATTTATATTAATTAATAGCATGTTTTATAAATATCCTGCTTGTGCTTGTGTCTCTAAAACAAGTTTGTAGGAGTGATATTATCATAGATAGGTGAATAATTAATTTAATAATTGATAAACTAAAGTTTTTAAGACAAGATTTTTGTGCATAGCGCAAAGGGTAACAATTATAAAATGTAGACATAATTTGTCTCGACGCCATCTATTGGGGGATTTAGCCGTTACAAGCCTTCCTCATACTAATAAAGTTGGTTGTTTACAGGTGAAATATAATAAAAAACAGTAATTATTGAATGAAACACTAGTATATATTGATTAACTTGGCGGGTTTGCGATAATCCGGCGTAGCTCAACGGTAGAGCATCTGACCGGCAATCAGAAGGATGCAGGTTCGAGTCGAGATTATTATTATTATTATGAGAGAATAATTAATTTAATATTATATAACGTTGTCCTCAGCAACGTATTAACAATATATGATAATATGGTTGGTTTGAGGAAAATTCTGCCACATTAACCTACATACACAAGGGTACTAAAGTAAATGGCTTATTGCCTGAGTGCATGCGGTCGCGAACCGAAAGGTCGAGGGTAAAATCCCTAGTGGAACAACAATAGCCGGTTACCTGTGGAAAGGTCAACGTTCCATACAACTAATTTAATATGGAACAATATTAATTACAAACACGTTTTTCCGATCTTTTAGCATGTAAAATTTGAACAATTTCTTTTACAAACATCCATTTAGTCTTCAGGAGTTGAAGGTTATGTAAATTACATCAGAAAAAATATTTTTTTTACAATAGGAAATATCTTTTAAAAAAAATAAATTATGATAGCAGGCCTCCGCGGAATTGAATTCTAAATCCACATTCTTGAATGCCCTCATATTTTTATAAAATTTTACTTTAAAAGGCAACTAATGTTAGTACAGCTGGATATTGTTCTACCGGTGTTTTGATGGAAGATGCTCTGAGGAACTAGCGTCATTGATCCCTTCGGCACCGGTGCATAGTCGGGAAACACGCAAAATGCGCTCCCAACATTTGCACACGTTTGCCTTTTTTATCTTTTTTTTTCGTATAATATAATGTTTCGTTTATCGATAATAGACATTGATTAATATTGAATAGTAATTGAATATAAAATTACAATATTTATTGATAATTAAAAATTAAATACAAGTAGGTGCATGCAATCTGCAATTGATTTATTTATTTCATAATGTTTTACAAAAGTCGCAAAAAATGTGACCTTACTGGGGTACCCCGTTCTTGATCACATGAGAACGGGTCGCTTCTACGACTCATTCTTGTGTTCGACAGCTCGGCTGCGGAATGATCTGCCGGCCTCTGTGTCTCCTCCCTCCTACAATATGGGTATCTTCAAGATCTAGGTTCACTCCTTCCTATCCTCTAAAAGACTCTCCACACAGAGTCCCTAAATATGACAATGGCCTGTGTGGCACTGTACAAAAATGTATATTCTAAAATGAGAAGGCTTGTTTTAAGATTTTAAAAAGTTTTTTTTACTCAAAATATTCACAGTGGCAACCTCCGACTGCAAATCTAATTGTATCGATCTGTGCTGCCTTCGAACGTGTGGATAATAGTAATTAACACGTATGTATTGTAAGCACGAAAGTCGAATTAAATTTGAATAAAAGTTTATTTTCTCCAGTCAAAGGAGAAAGCATACATTTTTCCAAATATAAATTTATACAAAACATGCATGTAAATAGCTTACGTTTGATGGACTTTAAAAAAATCGGTATACATAAATAATAAATATAAATAAATTAAAATAAATCTCGCCAACTATCTTTCACAACATTGTTTTAATGCCAATCGGGTTTCACTTCATTAGTCAAGATCAAAAATGTACAGTATGAAAAGTGTGTTTTTAAAAGGGATTGATATTATAATTGTACAATTTTTTTTAATTTTATTTGTTTATTATTACTTATATACACATTTGTATTGGCTGACATATTGTCCATCTCAGAATGTATGAAACGCCTGTGTCAAGATATTGAACACATAATAAGGAATTCCAGTCCAATTTAAAAAAAATTATCAATAATGATGTTTTATCTTAAATTTCAGTATACTTCTTTTTTTCTAAACTTAGTTTTCATTGTTAAAATAATTTTCAAAATTTCAGGTTTTCAAAGTCTGCCAAAACGCTCCAAATCTATGGGCGGTCGGTTTTAAGGTTAGAAAGTCAAATGTAAAAGATGGATGAGCTTTACCGTACATAATTTTATATTCTATTAATAGTAAACCATAACTAAACATAATTGATAATATTTGTACCTTTTTAGAAACTTTAATTCTAAGAATAATAATAGTATTGAGCATTAACATTAGCATAATATCAGGTTTGCTAATGAAAACTCTAATTTCTTTCCTCAATAACAGTTTTTTTTATATTGAACAACAATTATACAGCTTAAAGTCACCCAAATTATGTTTAATAATTTCGCCAAAAATAAAAAAAATACGAAACAAAATCGAAAAAAAAAATGTTCATGCTAATCCAAAAACAGGATGCGCACGTGACGTCACGTGTTCCAAATACAATGGTACCAACATAACAAGGTGTTTTAAGATGATTTTTTATTCCCTTTTCAATAATGATTTATAAGTTATACTAATAATTATTATAAAAGTTCAGAATCGGTATTTGCAGATCTATATGAATAAATATTTTTAAAGGAATATTATTTTTCACTGGAGTTCCTTATTATGATGAAAATGATAAGCAGATTTCAATTTAGATGACAAATAGATTAATAGATAACAAATTTGTATTTTTTTTACCTGATTTAAAGGTATAATGATCAAAATATATATTTTTTACATTGTTAATTTTGAGGATTTCGTTGGCATAGGAAAATAAAAATTGAAAACAAGAACACGACCCAGGGTTATTTATTTATCTAAGGTTTCCACGTTAAAAATATGTATTTTTTAAACAGTGGAAGAACTGTAAAAATATTCTGTTCTAATAAATTTATCGGAGGAAGGTTCATAAAGTATGTTTCGTGTGTGACTGTACACAGGAATTCACTTTGCGTTAGCGGCGCGGCAGAAGGTAGTTGCCGAGTTGGAGAGGAGCAGGATTGACGTACCTGCCTACAATTTTATTTCTTTTTATTTCAGATAATACATGATACAGGTTCGCATTATAAAAGCACGAGGCAGTGATACAGAGGAAGCTAGATAATTTAGGATTACGAGAAATCGAATGATTTTTACAAAAACACAGTTAAAAATAGTGGTTCAAAAGTCGTGTTTTCAAAATTTAACGTTATAATTTGTTTTTAAATCTTTGCAGCTTGTAATTTTTACAGATTCTTAGAAAAGGTGAGTTTTTTTAATTTTTATTTTATTAAAACGTGTATAATACATTATGCATTGTATAGAATTAAGAAACTCACTGTGGAATCACATGCAGAACCTCCGGTACAGTTTTTAGAAACAAACATAATTAATATTTATGATATACATTCACAGTACATTAATAATATCTACAGCACATAATTTACATTTATAATAAAGACATATCACTGGTACGTTATAATATAGGTGTACAGATGAACTTATTATAAAGAAACACATAACTGGTACATTATATAGTTATACTTATTACAGAGACACATCAGACGTTTAGAACCGTTAAGTTTAGTTCTATTAAGAGAAATGTAAAAAATAGACAAGTTTTTGAGAAATTCTTCTGCCACACCATAATCTGTAGATTTGGCGTTTCGAAAGTGTAAATTTGGTAGGCGAGCTTACAGTTCTTCCATGAAGGTGAAATATAACAAACATTTTAATCATTGAAATTAATAAGAATTATTTTGTTTACACCAATGTTTATAACAGTATCAAGATATTTAGAAAGTGAAGTTTTCTTCATCAGGATACAAGTATGGACAAATGATAAACATAGGAAAATAATAATATAAGAATAGACAACTGATGGAAGAACGTAATTAATGAATTTAAAAAAAAAAGAAAAAAAAGAAAAATGACTATAAAATAAAAAATAATTATTTAAATTATTATTATAAATTAATCAAGAAATTAGCAAGTCATAGAAAAAATAGTAATTAATAATAAAAATTGTATTAATAATATTCTAAAAATAGTAATTAACGTCAGAATAAATTTAAGAGATATTATTTGAAACAAATATTTGATTATTAATAATATTTACTAAAGAAATTTTTGTTGTTACACTCTCCAGACTTCTCACGAATATTCAATTTTGCAGAATATATATTACCCCAAATGGAATTAAATAGTGAATATTTAGGTTTGCTATTAGTGAGTTCATGTGTTTTCTGGAAAACCTACAAATTGTTTTAGCCTTTATTCATATTTTGGGATCCATCTCGAAATGTCAATCTATAAATAAACTACTAAGTAGGGCCACATGGTGTGGGTTTATAAAATCAACCATTGCAGACGGAAAACATTTACGGAAAAGTCGTAATTTATCTCCTGATTTTTTTCGTTCTTTTAATGGTACTGTGCCTGTATCTTTTATTTTATTTAATTTATTTTATCTTATTTTATTTAATTTAATTATCTTATTTTATTTTATTGTATTTTAAAAACAAACAGTTTACAACATTTATTACGTTTGGTAAATATGTTTAAAAAATTAGCTAATAATAGGTTTCCACTTAATTATTTTAATTATTCAATTAAAAAGTAAAAGTTACAAGGGTAGGCTATGAGGTTAGGATGATGGGAGGGAGGGGAAGAGAAATGATCTAGTCTGTGTAGAGTAATATGTATTGTGTGAATATTATTTATTGATTTTAGGTTCGAAATTATTAAGGGCTGATTTGAATAAGTCGAACTCGCTCTATGAAGTATTAAAAATGTGTGAAGCGCGGTGAATAAGGGTGTTTTGTTTTGAGTTAATGTTACATTGAGGTAGGTTTAGTGTGTGGTTCTCTCTAGTTTGTCTGTTGGGCACTCTTAATTGAATTCGTTCAAGTAATTCATGGCAATCTATCATAGAGGTGGCTATGACGTAAAAACAGTACGTCTATGAAATGTCTATGGCTTTCTAGTGACGAATCTTGAAAAACGCGACTGACTCCCCATGACTCAAATGGGGATGATAGCACTGAAATTCGAGGTATCGTAGAAAACGATTTTGTAATTTCTCAATCCTCTCCGCATGTGATATGTGTCTGGGATTCCAGACTTAATAGGCATACTCCAAAGATCTACGTACACACACGAAGTACAGTATTTTCATTGTGATTACGTTTTTAAAATGATTGCAGGTTTTGAGTATAAAATCAAGTCTCTTGGAAGCTTTTGCAACCATTGATTCGACATGGCGGTCAAAAATCATCATTGGAGAACCTGTGTTGAGAGCCGGCAATGTTTGCAATTCACAGTATAATGTTATGGTAAAAAGTTTGAAGTGTCAATTGAATATTGCATCATACTTATGGGGATGTTTTAAAAAAAATTGAATTTTGATCTGTTTTCGCTAATGATCCAAATCTCAATTTAAATGTATCGTATTTTGTGTTCAGTCTAATGGCCGGTGGAACCACATTATTTAGCTCTGTTGCAAAATATCTAACATTTATTTGCGAAATGTTGTTTTAGCTAAAGGGATAAGTAAAAGTTTTTGCCCCTTAGGTCTAGTATCAGGAGAAATTTGGATATTGTCAAATAGAGTTAATGTAACAGAAGTCGCGTATTCATTTTGTACTGTTGTCTCGTCTTAGTCGTGAAGTCCCAGCCTAGTAAGTTCTTTGTTGATGTCGTAAAAGCTCTACTAAGTAAATTATTCGCATTATCGCCAACATGTGTTCGTCTGAAGGGTTATTTTTAATGAAGCTATTACACGAACCATATCGATATCACGTGGACTGGACGTGTTCGTAACTTAACCCCTTTCGCCACGGAGAAGATACTTTTATTTTATTCTATTTTCTACCTATTTTTAATAATAATAATGATGTTTTATTATGTTATTTTTTATAACAAAAAACGAATGATGATATCCTCACTGGGATTTCCCGTGCTTAGGATTTCATTTACAAAATACGAAATTACATTATATCAAATTGAAGCGCTTGATGAAAAAAATAATAAAAATGTAAGGTGAGGTGTTTTAAGTGCAGTTGAGTGGTTTCAGTATTAGTCTGTATTTGGTGTTAATACGTTTTCTATTTCAGATCTCCGTGTGTAACGTATCCAGTATTTTATTTAATTTTTAAAATTATTATGGTTTTTGAGATTTTTAAAGGATAGTGGGATTTTGTTGTATGTTACCATAATAAAGAAGTTTTTTTGTCCAAATATTGTGTTTGTGGTTCCTTGTTGTATGTGTTTTAGACCCTGAGATCTATTGTTTCTAATATGTGTGATTGTTGTTATTTCTTGTTTTTTGTATTTATGAACGTAAAGTAGTATTGTTTTAGAGTACAGTTGTTTAATTTTAAAGTATAATTTTCATCATTACTTTTTGTGTTCTGAGTAAATTGTGAATATTGTCAAGAGCACTGCCCCATCCGATAATACCATTTTCTAATAGTGAATAGAGAGCCATGTCTGATCTTAATCAAATCTTTATGTTAACCAAACATAAGAAAAACCGAATTAATTTTTTAATTAGAAATAAAGAATAAACATAACACAGATTATAATTACCGGTTTTTGCGCGAGTTTCCCTGTTTAGTGATTTTTTATATCCTACTTTATCTCAGCTTTATTTTAAATACACAATTATTAATTAATGTCTGAAAACATTTATTTTATAATGGGGCTTAGTCCATTCTCGGAAAGTATAAACCAAATTGTTACATTTTAATAAAACTCTTTTAATGGTAATATATTTCAAACGATTACACTTAAATTAGTTTTCAATAACGCTTCAGGCCCCAGTTGTTTAATGTAAAGATCAATAAACATTAAAAAAAATGTATTAAATAATATACTTTATTAATACAATATATATCTACATGTTTCGAAAGCGATGCTTTCTTCATCAGGAGTAATACTAAAAATAATAATGTCAAGTATAGATAGACAAACGATAAATTTTAGAACACAATAGACAAATTATAAACATAAACAAAAATTGATTAAAGTAGGTAAGTAATTAATCAAAAACATTGATTTACAAATTTAAATTAGAAATTAAAAAAGATTTATTTTTCATTTTTTATTAACATTAATATAAAAATAAATTCATGAGATATGTATTTTTAAAAATATGTTTGATTATTTATAAAATTTTATTTGTTTACTTGTTATTTCTTAAATTAACGCTTTTTCTGATTTCTAAAATTTCAATTTTTATACTTGAGATTATAATTTTTATTATTACTCCTGATGAAGAAAGCATCACTTTCGAAACATGAGAAATCCTAATATTAATAAAGTGGCGAATACAAAGTATGTTATTTAATTAATTTTTTTTAATACCGATGCCAAAAGGTGAAAACCAATCGTTTGAAGAAATTATAAATATTTAATATTTTGCAGGAAACTTAATAACAAGTAAAATCTGCTTCATATCTAACGCAGGTTGATAATGTCGTGTATAAATTTATAAAGCACCTTTAGGTTGAAACATCACGTAACTGACTTAATCACTTACGTATTAAGTATAATCTAATAAGTAAAGTGTTCACGTTAAACATAAATGTATAAGTTTTCATGGAATATTTCTAATGCTCCCTTGATCGCTTCTGCACTGAACTGTGAGACCGTTTCTATGCTTTGATGGCTTAATTATTATACCAAAAGCATTTTGATTACCAACTAGCTGATTTCTTCCCGGCCTTGCCCGTTTTTTTTAAATACATTTATGAAGTGACGAATTCTTGCTTGTCATTTGGGTGTCATAATTGATTTGACAGCGAAAGTAATGCCTTGTGATTACTATTGCTATCTCTAAACAAAGAAATATTCTATTAATTGATAAACTAAAGTTTTTAAGACAAGATTTTTGTGCATAGCGCAAAGGGTAACAATTATTTTTATAAACAATAATTATTAGCCTGAAACACTCATCCAAATTGAAAAAAACCTTCCGAGAAAAGATAAATGTCGCCGACAGGACTCGAACCTGCACCCTTCTGATTGCCGGTCAGATGCTCTAAAGAAATATTCATTTACAGTTTTATTTCATTCCAAAAATTTATTAATTCAAAGCATATCTAAATAATAAAGATCTAAAGTAGGTCTACTTGCGTTTTCCATTTTAAAAATATTTTACCCAAACAAACCTTCTCCTTTTGAATATATGTAATCTGCGGCTAACCAGAGTAGTATATCTATTGACTAACCTCTATACAACGTAGATGATTAATTTTTTTTCACACTAATTTTAAAACGTTATAGCAACAGTTTTAAAATTTGGATTTCATTCAAACTACTCTATAAACCTTTCTGGCACTAATAAAAATAAACTGTGATATTTTCAGGGAAACCGGTTGTAACGTAAATACTGACCCCGAGTCTATGATTGGGATAATTGTCTACGGAAGAGATTGGTGAGAGGATGTCTATGGGAGACGGCGGACGGAAGGGAGCAACTCAACATGGCGGGCGACATAACCTGACTGGAGCGGTCGTGATCGACGTGTGTTTTTTGGGAGAGATTATGTATTTGATTTTCTATTTTGTTTGACGTCGGAGGGCGTCTACTGAATTTGCCCGAAGTGGGTGTGTTTTTTGTTTTATTGATTGATCGATGGCCGGATTGTGAGGCGATGAAGCCAAACCGCGCGTGCCTGCTGCTTTGGTGAAAATCTCGGAAGAAGTGATGAGCGGACCAAAAAGGACATAAGGTAGCATCTGCATATTCCATTGTCTGGACCCCACGGAAGAGGCTATGGCGGATGGCGCTTCAGAAGAGTCGTCCTAGACTTCTTTTGGAGATTACTACGATCGGTGAGCATCTGGACCTGGAGAGGCCTTCCATGATGCTGAGGAGAGGAGTCGGACCATGAGAGCCGTCAATTATTGTTTGAACCTTTTCGTGTTGGGATCAATCCTTCTCTTTACTTTTTTCTTTGCTAAACCATGATAGACGTGGTTATAGAATCATTAAATTTATGTTCTTTCCTTTTACAAGGGTTTTATTTACTGTATCAATCAATACATCCCACTTCCCTGTGCTTCACCATCATTCTCACCCACGAATCTTGAGATGAGAGAACATTAGCCGTCGTATCATTACTACGCTACATTATGGCGCCCAACGTGGGGCTCGAACCCACGACCCTGAGATTAAGAGTCTCATGCTCTACCGACTGAGCTAGCCGGGCTGTTTGGCCCAGAATTTGATGATAACGTATTTGGATATGTAGATGATTTAATATTAAGTTCGGAAAATTTTGAATCGCACTTAAAGCTTTTGCAGAAGGTTTTCTATCGTTTAAAAGAAGCCGGACTAACAATAAACTTAAAAAAGAGCGAATTTTGTAAAAAGGAGTTAAAGTATTTGGGATATATTGTAGATTCGGAAGGACTGAGAACAGATCCCATTAAAGTAAAATGCATTAAAAATTACCCGATCCCGAAGAACTCAAAACAAATAAAGGCTTTCATAGGATTATGCGGTTATTATCGTCGTTTCATTAAAGATTTTTCCACGATAGCAGCTCCTCTGACTAAACTTACAGGATCAAGGAAAGGAGTAAGCAATTTTGGATGGTCCAAGGCAGCGGAAAATTCGTTTAACCAATTAAAAGAGGCACTGACAACAGCGCCGGTTATTAACTGTCCTGACTTCAAATTACCATTTGTAATACATTGTGATGCTAGCGCAGTCGGGATAGGCGGTGTATTAACACAAAATTTTAATGATGAAGAACACCCGGTAAGTTATTTTTCGCGTTGCTTAAACGTTCATGAACGTAATTATGGTGTTACGGAGCGCGAGCTACTTGCGGTTCTAGACTCTGTCACTCATTTCAGACCGTATGTTGAAGGAACACACTTTACTGTAATTACGGACCACTCGAGCCTACAGTGGTTAGTTTCTCTAACAAACCCCACAGGTCGTTTAGCTCGTTGGTCAACTCGTCTTTCTCAATTTTCTTTCGACGTTGTTCATAGAAAAGGTAAACTAAATACGGTACCGGACGCACTGTCGCGCATGGAGGTAGCATTAGTGACATCAACGGATATACCTACCACGATTCATTTAACAAATGATAAATGGTACAACACATTATTTACAAACTGTAAAAATTCACCCCAACGTTTTGTCAATTTTCAAATTAGGGGTAATGATCTCTTTAGGCATAGCAAAACTCGTTTCGCTCTTTGTGAAGATACGGCGTGGAAGCTGGTTGTTCCTTTTGAAAAGCGAACCGAAATATTAAAACAAGAACACGACGCGGATCTTTCTTGCCATCCGGGAGTATTTCGAACTTACAAAAAGGTGCATTTACATTTTTATTGTCCAGGAATGTACCAGGATGTTAAGAATTTTGTTAATCGATGTAAGACATGCAAAGCACATAAAATCAATACATCTGCGCCAGCGGGCATCTCTTCAAATCCTAAGATTGTAACCAGACCCATGCAAATGCTTTCAATAGACTTAGTCGGTCCACTGCCACGTAGTTACTCTGGGTTTATGTATATATTGTCAATCGTAGATGTGTTCTCTAAATATACCTGGATTTTTCCGCTTAGAAATGCTACCACAAAAAGTATTGTAAAAAATGTAGAACAACACATTTTTCTTGTTCATGGCGTTCCACAAACATTTGTATGCGACAACGGTAAACAATTTATATCTAAAGAATTTAAACAGTTACTGTCTGATTATAATGTGCCTACACCTTTTTACAACGCATTTTACACACCTCAAAACAATGTCGTCGAACGCTATAACCAAACAATAGGTACAGCACTGTCTATTTTGTCCGAGTCTGACCAGCGTAATTGGTCCAGATTTCTGCCACATATTCAGTCAGCCCTAAATAATTCGGTAAATTTTGCAACAGGTTATACGCCTTTCTTCTTGATGCACGGTCGTGAACAGGTCATTAATGGTAATTTTCACAAAAATTATGTCTCGACAGGCGTATCGGACTCAAGTCTAGAAGAATCGAGAGGAAACTTTGCTAAGAAATTAGAGGACTTGGCTCCTATATATGAAAAAGTTTCAGACGCTCTGTTACAGGCTTATAGAAAGAATGCAAAGCATTATAATTTACGTCGCAAATCGGTAAATTATGAGGTGGGAGATATTGTGTGGCGGAAAAATTTTGTCCAGTCCAGTGGACCCAATTTCTTTTCGCATAAATTAGCTCCGAGGTTTGTACAAAATGTTGTTAAAACCAAAGTCTCTAACTTAGTTTATACCCTTGCGGATATTCAAGGCAAAGTAGTAGGTAATTTTCATGTTAAGGATATAGTTCGTTTAGATTAAGTATTAGGTTAATTTTCTTGTAAGAAGCCAGTGTGGTAGCATGTGGGACTACCAACCCTTCATGTCGCTTCACTTGTTTCTTTAAAGGTGTTATTGTGGTCACATGTACTGGAGTTTGGTACCTTCAATACAGGTGCTCAGAATAAACACAAATTCTAATTTATTGATGATATTTTTTTTGACACTTATCCTCATTAGACTAGAATAGAAACATATTATTTGTTTCTCTGATCTTTTAGATCAGTGGCGCCCTAACAAAATAAACAAAAAAAAAAAAAACGGGGATTGATTTTTTTTTGTTGTTTTTATAATAATTTTGATTATTTTTTTACATAGGTACATACCAATAGTGTACCTCGAAAATTAAACTTAAGAATTTTCATGATATATACATATATATCGGATATTATTGTTGTCGCTACGGTATATCGGTTAATTACCTCTAATAATTCCGAATACTCTAAATGAAAATTAAATCGGTTACCGGTCTGATGGTGTGTTACCTGACAATATGTATATATTTATAGTAGGTATTCTTTGTATTTAATTTGTTTAGCCGTAGGTAAAATTATGCTTTTGGAGTGCACCGGAGTAAAAGTTAAATTAGAATTTTTGGAGATTACTACGACACACTCGAAAAGGATAGTTAATATATTCTGTCTGGGAGATTTTGAGCTACTTTCTTTCACACAGATAATAAAATAGTTTTAATTGTTAATTAGTAACTATAATGTTTAATGTATATTCTAAGTTTATAATTATGTCTAAAGTAAGTTGGTATCTCTTTCCTTAAAGAATATAGTATAGACATTTAGAAAGTATGATTTTTTTTGTAATAATATTAGTATTAAGTATCAAGTGTAGTACTGCTAATGCATGCACACAACAAACAAATATTTACCAATTTGGAGTAAACATCTTCTGCCTCCTTGAACAGGAGAAGATGATTAGTAGATAGTTTAGATCTAGTAATACCACTGTTTATAATATGTTGATAAGTATTTTTAAGTTGATTTGTCCAATAGGTTTAGTAAATATATACTATTTTTACACTGCTAACACCAGCGTAAATTTATCAAGTATTTTTGTGTAACCAGTGTCGATTTTTGAAAAAAAATCGAGCACCAATTTGTACCCGTGTCGATTTTTGATTAAAAAAAAATCGAGCACCAATTTGAAAAGATAGGAAGATGTAAAATTTCGAGAGAAATTGTACTTTGCAAGTTTATATATATAGATATTGACAAATGTACTTGTTTGAAACCACACGAATAGATAGGTATTGTAACATGTAAACCCTCATCTTTATACTATTTAGCAATGGCTAAATGACAACCAAATAGTTCTATAACTATACGACGAGGAAAATTTTTGGAGGTGAATACGCAAACTATCCAATGGATATTGGTATACTGTGTCTAATTCTTTAGATACATATAAAAAAAAAAAAAAAAAAAAAAAAACCCTGTTGAAACTGCATGGTAATTGTAATTTTTGTTAAGAGGAAGAGAGGATTAGTTAAGTAGGGTATTATTAATAATAAAAATAATTTTTTGAAAATTTTGAAGTGGGAGCTTGAGTTCTCCAAACCTCACAAGTGTTAACCTAGAGAAATTGACTCTCATAAAGTGAGGAAGTGTTTGGTTCATGTGACTGGTTTATTTTTATTTATTTTATAAGTTGCTTGAGGATTATAAGTATGAAGTGTTTCCTTGCTTTTCGGTTATGCTTAACCACCAATGTATCACAACTTGATTTTTTTGTGTATTGTCATACTAAGATATACCATTTTGTTTGTCAATTTTGACTTTTGTTTTATATTGGTTGTTACTTGTTTTCTTTGTTTCAGTTTTTTCTGTAATTGAAAAGAGTAGAGAGGAAGGTTAGGTCAAATTTTACTTCACTTCGCGGCATAAAATTTTTACGGGGAAGCGGGGAATTGTAACGTAAATACTGACCCCGAGTCTATGATTAGGATAATTGTCTACGGAAGAGATTGGTGAGAGGATGTCTATGGGAGACGGCGGACGGAAGGGAGCAACTCAACATGGCGGGCGACATAACCTGACTGGAGCGGTCGTGATCGACGTGTGTTTTTTGGGAGAGATTATGTATTTGATTTTCTATTTTGTTTGACGTCGGAGGGCGTCTACTGAATTTGCCCGAAGTGGGTGTGTTTTTTGTTTTATTGATTGATCGATGGCCGGATTGTGAGGCGATGAAGCCAAACCGCGCGTGCCTGCTGCTTTGGTGAAAATCTCGGAAGAAGTGATGAGCGGACCAAAAAGGACATAAGGTAGCATCTGCATATTCCATTGTCTGGACCCCACGGAAGAGGCTATGGCGGATGGCGCTTCAGAAGAGTCGTCCTAGACTTCTTTTGGAGATTACTACGATCGGTGAGCATCTGGACCTGGAGAGGCCTTCCATGATGCTGAGGAGAGGAGTCGGACCATGAGAGCCATCAATTATTGTTTGAACCTTTTCGTGTTGGGATCAATCCTTCTCTTTACTCTTTTCTTTGCTAAACCATGATAGACGTGGTTATAGAATCATTAAATTTATGTTCTTTCCTTTTACAAGGGTTTTATTTACTGTATCAATCAATACATCCCACTTCCCTGTGCTTCACCATCATTCTCACCCACGAATCTTGAGATGAGAGAACATTAGCCGTCGTATCATTACTACGCTACACGGTCTAGTAATTTTCGAGAAAATCGACCAAAACTGATTTTTTCATAATAATAATAAGAATAATACTTGGATGATTTGTATAGCGCCGTTTTTGTGAAAATTCACCTCAAGGGCGCTTCATATGTAGAGATTTAATTTCTCTAGGTCAGAAACCTAACTATATAGCGAGGATGAATACTTAAAAAATAACTAAAATAATTACGTCTAATATTTTAACTATTTCAAAGATCACTACATTTCTCAGACAAAACAAAAGTTTAAAGTCAATTTAAAGTTTAATTTTAAACATGTTTTTAATAAACTATAATAAAAATTTATACCTTTTCGTGCAATTTCAATAAATATCCATCACGAAATCGACAGATATTTTATGAGTGCAAAAAAGTAGTTTGAATTAGAAGGGGTTAAAATAAACAGTTCGTACTTCATACTAATTTTAAAACGTTACTACTAATTTTAAAACGTCCTACCAATATGCAATGTCAGTGGGAGCTGAACACCTTAATCTGTTTTAATTGTGAATGACGAATCTTCTTAATGCGCGTAATTGATTGTCAATTAATTTCATTCATTTAATATCTATGCCTTTCTTTAAATTCAGATAACTCATTAAATAAATTTTTTGAATCCATGTCATAAAACTAACAATAAAACATATACATAATATTAATATAGGTAAAAACTTCCTTCTTCTTTTGGCGCTCATAACATTTTAAAATTTAATCGTATAAAGGTATCTGTCTCGCATTACCATCTCTATTAACATGTCTAGCATTACCTAGACATGTTAATAAAGATGTAGAATATGATATACTCGTATATGTATGTATATTACCCTCAAAGTGATCAGAATCATACAAATGCAGCTGTGATGTATCACATACATACTCGCCCCACTGCTGTTCAATATCAGGTTATGCTCTGATTTTGTAAATAGTAACATTTTGTACATGATTTAGTCTGAAATGTAAATATGTTAGTTGTAAGCCTCTATCACTAGTTTTAAGTCACTAGCTACAGGTCTCAGTTGTAAGTCGCTATCTATGTAAGTCTTAGATGTAAGTCACTAATTATTAAGTCTGAATTAGGTATTTTCTAGTTATAAATCTTAGCTGTAAACCATTAGTAATTAATCTAATATGTAAATTATTATATATAAGTCTAAGTGATAAGGTATGGGTTAGATAAATTATGTTGAAAAGCGCCTTTGAGGTGATTTTCTCACGAAAACGGCGCTATAAAAATAATCCATTTATTTTTATTATTATTATTAAAGGAAATTACTTTATGTTTTCATAAATCCAAAAAGTATTTTTTATTTATTTATTTTTCAAAAACAGTTATAAACACTAATACAAAACAAAAGCGATAAAAATATAGTTAGCGTAATTATATAACATATAGATAAAACAAAAATAGTTTTAAAATGGATATAAGCAGGAATGTAATAATATAACATAATACTTCTTATAGTTCATTCTTAAAGTTATTGTAGGTCATTTGGAAAATATCCACATTTCCTGTGAGGCACTTAATTAACCTAATAAGTCTTCCCAGAGGCATCACCATCGGTAAGTTAGTTCTGCACCTGGGAAGAAACAGAAGACTGTGTTGGCGGCCTCGCGTGAAATTATCAGGGACATAAAATCCTATTTCAACAGGATGTCAGGTATTAAGAATACACTGTTCAATAGTTTATGAGCCATAAGCACTAATGCTATAAACTCTCCTCGAACTTAGGCTGCAAATAGCCACCATTCCCGAGAGAAATGCTGTTGGGAACAGCCATGGGTAAAAACTGAACTCTCTCATGCGGAGGAATGGTAAGAATATCTTATGGATTTTCTCGATGATGTCCTCTGGCCCCCATACCTGAGATCCACTCTGGAGAATGCTACGCACTGAAGTGAAGTAAAGCAGCCTTATAACTGTAAGGTTTGTCAACTCCTTTGAACTGCGTATGACAAAACCCAAAATTTTTGTGACTGATTTGCAGATCTTTTCGATGTGAGCATGAAATGTTAAATAAGCGTCAAACACAGTTCCCAAGCCCTTATAAGTCGTCATGTGCTTCGGTTACATCAATTAATTACATCCATTAGACAAGTTATTTAATAAATCGACTATTATCGTTAATATACGACTATGGTGAAAACCAGATGTATATTTTAAGATTTACGAAGTATTGCAGCACAAGTGTAGAGAGGTACAGATTTAATTATGAATTAAAACCCTGCTGGGGATTGATTCTATTGACTTAAGACTAGAAAGGGAACAACTGCCCTGGACTACCGTAAGTTCGCCAGTGGACCCGAGCGCCACTGACTATAAATTTGGTAGTAATATTTATTATACCAGTACACTGCTAAAAATATTGGAAATTTTAAAATGAACATTGACGTGTTCTCTTACGTCGATCTATTTGAACCATTAAGGCATGTTCATAACTACCAGCATTTTGCAGTGTAGACACGTACAGTGGTAGGCATGGCACGGAAGGGAGTATTCACTTTACAATGTGCGCGTGAATGTGTTCATAGATAATGAGTTTCTGCTTCTGTGCCGTGCCTGCCACTTTACGTGTCTGTGCTGGTAGATCTAAGTCGACCGTTAATGTTGTATTCTCCCCAGCAAGCTGACAATAACTTTTGTATGATTCTATATTTTAGTACTCTAATTTTATCGGTGTAGTTATTTTTCAAATAGTTCGATTTTGACTAGCGTTCTTTCACAAATCGCTCTGTGATATGGTCGATTACTGCCTAAACCGCATTTTTGAAGCCCATAGTTCATTTGTTTTTCAACGTATTCGAATTTGATCCACTTTTTTATACATATCGCACTTCAGTAAGGTGGAAATTTGCTAGGACTCTATAAAACTGCCCGATTTGGCTTAGTTCGAGCTTCGATCTTGAAAATATTTCTCAAACATTGTAAAACAACACCTTTAATTTAATTGCATTGTTGTTTAAGTAAGTTTTCACTTAAAGTTTAGAAATATCTCAGGTGAAAAAAATTCTGGAACTGCTTTGTATTTCGTATCTTCCATTTTGTTCGCATCTCACTAGAATATGAACTACATACATAACAATTGAAAAATTCTTATACCGAATTAAAAGAAATACACTTTGTATGAATCCACTTTTAATTTGTATATATGTCAACTAGTTTCGATTCTCCTGAATCTTCATCGGAACTGAAAAATATATAAATTAAATGGTAGGATTGTGCATGTATTTATACTCATAGTAATAAATGGGGAAAAGAAAGATAAGGTATTAAGAGGGAGACAACAATATAACAATAGAAAGTTTGAATATAATATACATAATTATGCAGAAGATCGGAAAGACCCGGAAAGACAAAGAAGGTAACAGAACGTCACGTAAGGTGTTGGATTGGAGGAGAGGGAGAGTTAGAGGTGAACGGAAATATGTCTAAAACTGGACTATAAGTTTATTTTTTTTGATTATTTAGTAAATGAATTTTATTATGTTTTACAGATTTTTTTTTATTTCCAAAGCTATAGAAGACCTATTCCGTTTTTGTGTAAAATATGTATACAAACTAATGATTAGCACTTATCAAATGTTCCGCGAATTCAGAAAAACCTGCATTATTTAATGTGTTCTTTGACTCTAACATTAAAATTACGGGTGGTTTTACCTACATAAAACGAAGGGTAATTATTACATTATATTCTTTGTCTTTGCAGTTAATTAAAAATTATCCTAAGTTGTTATTCGTATAATATACAGGTTTTATTTCAGAAGGAAATTTAATAGCAATAAGCGAAGAAAAATTATTGATATATAGAACTCTGCCCACCCGTGATATTGATTATTTTTAGTTACTTTAGAGGTGGGCGTACTGTTAAATATAAATCTGTTAGTGGATGGACGCCGTATTTTCTTGTTTAAAATAATAACATTTAACTTGCATCCTTATTGTGCAAAGTTCAGCCGGCCGGCAAAGTGGCCATCTTGGTGACACTCGTCGAACTTCCGAGGCCACCTGTCAAATATTCCTTCATGTCGCTGCGCACAAACTTCGACGTGGTTCGACCTAGGTTATTTAATTTTACCGTCAGAGTCGTGATTTTCTTGGTTAAGTATTTGTTTGGGATCGTGAGCTCAGATGTACTGAATCCATGCGCACATCCCCAAGGGGAATATCGGGTTGCTCTTCGACCTTAGTATTTGGTCCCGTGGATTTTAAAGGCGGAATTTTAACGGCACGCTATTTTATTTTTTGATTAGCCGCTCATCTGGGCTTTTACGTGGATTTTAGAATATAATATAAATGTTACATTACCCACGCTATAATACTAAATATTACATATTGTGGGATTCACTAAAGTGCTGGAATAGATGACGTTCTTCTGTATAAATGGAGTCAGCAAATATATCAGTAATACCTCCAAACCTGTTGCCCAGATCACGACTCATATTGGTTAATGAATGAGACTGATAGTTTGTTGTGTTCCTCGTCGGTACATTTAATTTAATGTTGGCGAGGATGGCAGGGCTGTCGATTAGGTTGTTAATGTTAGTATATGATACAACTACGTCTGATATAACTCTCCTGTCAGTCAGCGTAATTTATAATATAAGTTAGTCTTATTATCTCATATTTTTATAAGAGTTCACTGCACATTCGCTGTTTAAAGAAAACCGCCACTGGTCACTAAATAGGTTTGAATTTCTTAAATGTTGGCTCTCACCAAGACGTCACAGAGAATCTGCCACCAAAGAAAGGAAACAAGATTCAATTTGACTCATTTTTCATATGGAGGGCGTTACCTAAGACTTGAGATACTGGCAGATAAACCTAGTGGCCCGTTGGTCGGCTGGTCGGCTGGTGCAAGGGCCGAGGGCAATTTGCGGCGCTCACGTGCCCAGGCCAATAATGCGATATGACCAACGCTAAGTGAAAAGCCAGGGCCGATACTATCTCCTTCCTCTACGGCGGCCTGTCCCTGGGCATGGTCATGGGTGTGAAGCAGGTACCTGGTATCCCCAGACATTATCCAAATGGCTAGCGATATGTATCTTTAGTGCTGCTAACACTTGGACAGAGCAGCTTATACAACATGTTAACAATCTTAAACCCAAGAAACCGTGACATCGGAGGCATAACATGCGAATATTGAGACATACCAATATCATTTTATTATTGATGCCCCGACATATCGCACGCCAAATCAGTTGATGCAGAGACTACGATGTGATGAAACGTTACGTTATGATTTACTTGAACAATTAGAATTAATAAACAAACGAATGATCCTTACGTTCCATTAATTAATAAGTATTTAAAAGTATTTTTTCATGACTTCTCAGTATTTTCACATTACCAAGATAATACAATACATTTAAGTAAATCACTTAAGAAAACATTATAATTTAAATACGGGAAAAACACATTATAATTGCAAAAATATCAACGAAATAGAATTTTAATTATTTTTTAACTAAATCGGTTTTACCGATAGTATACCATTATTTTTAAATACTCGTCCAAATTAGAATTGGAGTAAATAAAATCGTATAAATAAGTCGTCACAATGTGAATTAACCGCAGTTTGAAAATGTCCTTGAACGCCAAAACAGCTGTCGCAATAATAAAAAACTAGAAATACTCGCAGAACTTAATAACAACATTATTAAATTTAATTTGCATTAAATTAAAAACATATACATATTTGAGTCTAAAAATATATGGACAAAAACCTTTAGAATATATCTACATAAAAGCATAGATAAATGTCTATAAATAATTACTCGCTGGTTGACAATATATTGAAGCTGAATTCGTCAAAGACTGAGTTTCTCTAGACCGTCACAAGCAGATGTCAGCATATCATTGATGACTCAATAAATATTTTCGGAAGTGGCATTACTCCAAAGACGTGTGTCAAACTACTTAGTGTCAATCTGGATGCAGAATTTTACCTTAAAAGCCAAGTATACGAAACAATAAGTACAGGTTTCTTTTAATTGAGGCAAATTAAAGCAGTACAGAGATACCTGCTAACAGAGGCGACTAAACTGCTTGTCAATTCGTACCTTGTGTCACGTCTAGATTACTGCAACGGAATATATGCAAGTCTCCCCCAAATACCAAATTAACAAATTGCAATCAGTTTTCAACGCTGCAGCAAGACTTATCTATTATAATATTCTCACACTTCAGAGCATCTCAAAAATCTTCACTGGCTGAAATGTCCTGAAAGAATCCAGTTCAAGCTCTGCTGGATGGTATTTAAGTCACTTAAATCATATCCATAAATTAAATAAATGCACATGTGAATTGCTTAGCTAGGCTAACCGGTTAGTGCTTACCTAAAGTCACTTATAGAAAACCAAAAAATGAAATTCACGCATCGGTGCGCAAATGCGTCCACAGCCCGAAACACTGTAAATAACTTAAAGTGTAAAAACTAAGTAAAAAATGTTAATATCTATTAAAAACTTCTTACGCTTTTTAAGGTCATTTTGTAAATATTCTCAATTCCTAAAATGTTTAAATATTTCAAATAAATACCGACTCTTCTTGTGCCACCAATCTTCTAATAAATGAAACATCAATAGAATTGGAAGATAAAATAGCAACCGTAAAAATATCATCTCTGTGGTAAATTTTCTAATAATTTTTCTGTGTTCACCTGAAGCGACCAGCATGGTAAGTATATTTTCTGTATCTGTTTGTACATAATTAGATAAAGAATAGGAAGTAATTTGTATAGCCCCTTTGAGGTGATTTTTCACAAAAACGGCGCTATATAAATCATCCAATTATTATTATAACGTGTAGTCAACACAACCTAACGACGCACAACATGCAAGCCAATGTGAAGGGTCTCAAAGTAGGACATTACTAATACAAACACTTTTTAAAAAAAAGTTACCCACGATAATGAATCATAAAGCGCCCCTGAGGTGATTGAATTATTAAACGGTACGGTGTGAAGATGACAATTTATTATTTGCCAAAAAAAAACATTAAAAGATGTGATGTGTCTCTGTAATGCATATAATTATGTATGTGTTTTAACTACTGCTAACGATTCTTCTCTTGTGTAATCACAGACAACAATTGGGTCACAAAGATACATAACACAGTCGGGTTATATATCTTTGCGGTTAGTGCGAGTCCCGAACATACTTTTAGCACTGTATAGATCGAATGACGACTTTCTAGAAATCTTCTAAAGTCGGCATTGATAATTCAACGTACATGGGGTCAGTGACTGATTATCGTTATTCATGCACAATGCGCACGCGCGGCAATATTGCTACTTACGTGAATATAGTAGGTACCTATGTTCGTGCTCTCAATGTGTGCGATCAAATATAGTAGGTTCAGTGTATTTAATTATTTTATTTTTGATAAGTTAAGCTAGTAATATTAAGAAAGGGACGCTTAGATGGTTTGGTCATGTAGAGCGAATGAACGAAGAAAGGAATGTAAGAAGAATATATGACGCAAATGTGAATGGAAGAAGAAGCCGGGGACACCCGAGGAAGACATGGCACTATCAAGTGAATCAAATACTTGAGTCGGGCCATGTCAGAAGTCGGAATAATGTAAGAGAATATATGAGACGATGAATGAATGTGAATGAAGCAAGAAGTGTATGCCAAGATCGAGTTGTTTGGCAGTCCGCCCTCTCAGCCTACACCTGCGGGGAAACGGCGTGACGGTTAGTTAGTTAGTTAGTAATATTTTAATATAATACTTACTCACTTAAAATAATTAACAAACTTACAAAAAACTTGACCAAATTTATAATCCATTCATAAAACCATCTGCAATGTGACCTTAGAACGGGGAACCCCAGTAATGTCACATTTTTTTCAACCTTTCTGAAAAATAAATAAATGAATAACTACCAATTTTTAGAAATAAAATATGGCAAGTAAAAACATAGGTTTTGATTTAAAAGTTCATCTTGTAAAATCCACCCTATTCTGACAGTATGGACATCATAATCCCGGTCCATATTGAATAGGTTAAGAGGAACGGGTGCGCACCCTGTTTCATATAAAACTTAATTTTGGATTTGAGGCCAAAATACCTAGTCAAACTGAATGATCCTTTTTATAGATTATAGTTATAGTAAATATCTAGTAAGGATTAGAAGATTTTTTTTTAATTATGACATATAGCCCAATAAGGAAAACTTTTTGATATGATTTTAGAGCAAATTCTGAGATTAATTGCAGGTTAATGATTAAAAAAAATTGCTTCATATTTGCTATGTAAATATAAATAAAAAAAACGTTTTTTCGGGTCGATATTTTAAATGACGTACGGTAAATTTGTATTCCAGAGTAAATTAGTCGTTTTTAATATAAATTTAACCTCGTCATTAATGCTTATTTTTACATTTATTAATTTTATAATTCATCATATTTTCAAAGTAAATTAGTTGTGCAAAGGGTAACAATTATTATTTTTATAAACAATAATTATTAATCTAAAACACTCATCCAAATTGAAAAAACCTTCCGAGCAAAGATAAATGTCGCCGGCAGGACTCAAACCCGCACCCTGGTTGTTTACAGGTGAAAATATAATAAAAACAGTAATTATTGAATGGAACACTAGTATATATTGATTAACTTGGCGGGTTTGCGATAAGCCGACGTAGCTCAACGGTAGAGCATCTGACCGGATATTAGAAGGGTGCGGGTTCGAGTCCTGCCGGCGACATTTATCTTTGCTCGGAAGGTTTTTCAATTTGGATGAGTGTTTTAGATTAATAATTATTGTTTATAAAAATAATAATTGTTACCCTTTGCACTATGCACAAAAATCTTGTCTTAAGTTTTAAAGAACTTTAGTTTATCAATTAATAAATTAGTTGTCTTTAATTTAAATTTAACCCCGTCATTAATGCTTTTTTTTACACTTTTTAATTTTATAATTAATCATATTTTCAAAGTAAATTAGTCGTCTTTAATTTAAATTTAACCCCGTCATTAATGCTTTTTTTTACACTTTTTAATTTTAAAATTAATCATATTTTCAAAGTAAATTAGTCGACTTTAATTTAAATTTAACCTCGTCATTAATGCTTATTTTAACACTCTTTAATTTTATAATTCATCATATTTTCAAAGTAAATTAGTCGTCTTTAATTTAAATTTAACTCCGTCATTGATGCTTATTTTAACACTTATTAATTTTAATTTCATCATATTTTCAAAGTAAATTAGTCGTTTTTAATTTAAATTTAACCCCGTCATTAATGCTTATTTTAACACTTATCAATTTTATAATTCATCATATTTTCGAAGTAAACGGAGTATTTTTTTATCAACATTTACCACAAAATAATTTTTTTTCCCCAAAAAGTTGTCTCTGCAATCAAGAAAAAATCTATTTATTTAATAAGCTATATTTCATAATTTAATAAAAACTTCTAATCTGTACTAGATATTTACTATACCTTATGATGAAAAAAAGATCATTCTGTTTCGATGAGAAATTTGGCATCAAATCCAAAATTCAGTTTTGTATGAAACAGGTCGCGCAGCCGTTCTTTTTAGTATGTATGTATGTATATTTTTTTATTTTTTTTTTCATAGTCCTCCTCACTAGGAGATCCAGTGCTGAGGCGGACCAGGTTTTGGATAAAGGGGTTTGAGCGAATTCTATATTTCAACTTCAAGGTTAGGGTAGGGTTTTCCAGTAATTTCTATGACGTTTTTTTGAGAATAGTAGTCAGTTCTTGTTCTGGTAATTCCCTTAGCCAAGTTTTTATGGACTTAATGCAATTATTGATTGAAATACTTTTTTTGATATTAAGTGGGAGTTTGTTATATAATTTTACAGCTAAAAATTCAGAGCTTCTTTGTCCAAAGGTAATATTGCATTTAGGTATATTTATCTTGTCTAAATGTTTTGTTCTGGTATTATGATCATGAAGAGTCATGGCAATTTTCTCATTTTTAAGATGATTAACTAGAATATTTTTGGCAATGGAACGTTGAAATGTCTAAAAATTCCCGTTGTTGACGTCCTTATGGGGACCTTTAAAATGGTCTTTATGATGCATTTCTGGGTTGTATTTAATGGTTTCATGTAATTTGATGCAGCTGAGCCCGATCCCAAAATTCCATATTCCAAATGAGAGTGACATAAATTATAATATTCTCTATTTAGATCCTCGATTGCCAAGATATTTCGTAATTTTTTGAAGAAATAGATCAGTTTTATTAGCTTTTTTGAAGTTCTGTTAATGTTTACATCCCAGCGGAGTTTCTCATCAATTAAGATTCCTAGATATTTAATGTTATTAGCTTTGGTTATAAGCGGACAAGTGCAATGAGGTAATTTTTTTGACATTCATGTATTTTAAGTGTGTGCTCATTCATTGGTTGGCCTCTTTTGTTTATTGACAATGTTAAATATTTAATTTTACTCACATTTAGTGTAAGCGAGTTCACTTTTAACCAGTTTTGAAATACATCCAGACCATGCTCTGCCTCTTTGAAAGTATTTGTCCATTATTGTTCATGAAAGATAATAACAGTATGATCTGCAAAGCTAATTATGTTTCCTTTGATGAGAAAATTCATAAGATCATTTATATAAATGAAAAAGAGTATTGGTTCTAGTACGCTTCCTTGAGGGACACCATACGTCATTGGTAGAGTTTTGCAGGTTTTTTTACCAATTTGTACAAACTGTTCTCTACCAGACATGTAGCTCTCGAGTAGGTTTACGGTTGATTTCGTCATTCCAATTAAATTAGGTAAATTGGCAAATAGTGAAACCAATTCTGACAACGAACGCGATGATATTTAAACATCAATTCATTACCAACTTGTCGCCAAAATACATTTTATATCTAATAATATACAATAAGGAAATTCACGGACATAACACGAGGACGTCCAATGAAATCAGACTACCAAAAAAGAACAAAGCCAATACACAAAACAGTTTATTCTACAAAGGGATGAAATATTATAATGTGCCGCTGGAAACCACAAAAATTACACCAAATGATAAATTTAAAATTATTTTTATAAACAATAATTATTAGCCTGAAACACTCATTCAAATTGAAAAAACCTCCCGAGAAAAGATAAATGTCGCCGGCAGGACTCGAACCTGCATCCTTCTAATATCCGGTCATCCTTCTAATATCAGGCTAATAATTATTGTTTATAAAAAATAATTGTTACCCTTTGCTCTATGCACAAAAATCTTGTCTTAAAAACTTTAGTTTGTCAATTTGATAAATTTAAATTTGATTGTAAGAACCGCATTAAGTGAAGCAAGATAAAATTCAATAATATTTAAGTTATATTTAGTAATTTGTAAAATAAAATCCTTTTTTTTTCTCAAAATTTTCTCGCTTCTCCTTAATGCTTCATTTCATGTTCTGTATCTTTCTTTTTTTTGTTTTGTCCCATTCTGTTATGTCCCACATGTAAGCATATATTTTTCTCATTTTTTTATTGTTTCCTTTTAAATTTTGTCTCCTGCCTTTTGTAATTCCCAACTATATATATGCTCCCTCTACGTATTTTTATTTAGTTTTTAGATTTACCCTGATGAAGCTTGAGATAAGAGAAACAGGTTGGTGATAATTTAAAAAAATGAATTGGCGGTTTAAAACTAAGTTTTTAAAAATATTTTTTCTCATTTAATACAACAGCGAAAAAAAAACGAATTTGAAATGCACCGTTAATGTTAATATCTGTCTTTCCAGTACGCGAACTGTGAAACTGTAAATTGTGACAAACTAAATTGTAGACCAGGATTAAAGACGATAGTAACCAACCAGAAAGGAACTAACCAGAGTAAGAAAACTTATTTGCATATTCATTAGATTGAGAAACATCCCATCATCCAATATGATATAAACAATATATTATTCCCTCGAGCAATCCATGATCTAATATGATATAATCCGCTGGGGGGAACCACTGAAACTAACCTCTCACCTGTTGAAAAGATACAGATATTGATTTTGAAAGTCATCCTACGAAAACCAACGGTATTTCAACTACACAGCTATTTAACTCTTTTAGAGTCCTCAGTTTAAGTAAAATCTTCAAAAAGAACACATAGTTACAAATTCACAAAGACCATTTCAATACAACAATTTCCACAAAAATAAGTAACCGACCAAGATCACGTGGCACTTAGAAATCCCTAAATTTAAAACTAGTGCTCCACAACTCCATTACGCTTATACATTTTTTTATGTAATCCCCGTATAAATTCAAAACAGAAAAAAAATTACAATTCTTTCAAATCACAAATCGAATAATTATTAGTTAACAGTTTCAATTTTTTCTTAAATTTTACAAAACTTTTAATTCTAAATAATGTATATAAATTAGAAAAAAACATCCTCTAGAAGTATTGGATAACGCCTTTCGAAACATGACCAAAATTAAAATGTCTTTAGTTTAATTTAAATGAACGATTCAATTTTTAATTATTAATTTTTCTTAATTATTAATTATTCGTGTCCCAGAAGCGACTGTAATCTTTTTATTTTGTGTCGTTTTTTTTCCGTTTTCATGTTTCATTTAGGTTATGTTAATATTATTTTCTACAATGATTAAATATTCAAGCAACGTTTCAATTCTGAACGGTGGTCTTTCACCAGGGCGATGATACTGAGAGTATCTTCCACTCTGGAACGTGCGCAAATATACCATGTATTATTTTTAATTGAATTAATTGTGAAACAACACACATTAATTAAATAAAAATTACTTGTCGGATTCGTAATCGAGAGCCTTACCCCTCGACCACGGAGGCCGTCAAGGTTTAAAAAAAACACAAAACGAAAATTTGTTACAATATTAATTACAGATTGATACGTTAGAATTGCTAATATTTTGAATAGATTTGACAAAGAAAATGCTAACAATGGATAGCAGTTCAAATAAACGGAGGTAAGTAGAAATATAAATGCCTTAATGATAGTTCATGTTATTTTGGAGATTTACTAGTTGGTTACTTTTTTTTTATTGATTTTCACCCATTTAAAACTTCTTTTAAAATAACACAGATACGGAAAAATGACCGTGACCGACTTTGAAACGTTTGGCGATCAACCGTTTTAGGCACACCTACTACTGTCCCGAGCGCAATGCCACAAGAGGAACGGCTACGCTGCCTGTTTCCCACATAATTTAATTTTGAATTCGAGGCCAAAATACCCATCCAAACTGAATCACATATTTTTTTAATTAAAGGTTTAACAAATATCTAGCACGTATGATAAGTATTTTATTTATTTTTGTTTTAAATTATGAAGTATAGGCCATTAAAAAAATAATTTTCATAATTTTAGAGGCAAATTAGAAAATTATTTGCGGGTTTATCGTGTTTTTTTTTTAAATTATCATATTTGCTATGTAAATATGATTACTTAAATAAAAATATGAAAACAAAACATTAAAAAAAAACTTTTTTCGGGTCGATATTTAAAATTATTTACGGAAAATTTGTGTTCCAACGTAAACTGGTCGTTTTAAATTAAATGTAAAGTCCACCGTAATGCTTATTTTAATATTTAAAAAAAATATATATTTCATTACGTTTTCGAAGTAGACGGGGTTAAACTTTTTTTTTTACATCACCGTCAGCCCTCTAATAATTTTTAAAGGTGCCACTAAAATCGTGAAAAATCAATTCCTTTGACGGTCTATATTTCATACCGTAAAACAAAAATAATTAAATTACTTCTCATCCGTATTAGATATTTACTATACTTTTTGTTGAAAAAAAAGATCATTGGGTTTAGGTGAGTATTTTGGCCTCAAATCCAAAATTAAGTTTTGTATGAAACAGGTCGCACAGCCGTTCCTCGTAAGTATGTGTGGTAGCTATATTGTAAAAATAAATATGTCCCGATGAAACCGAAGCTCTAGATTAGAGTATACTAAGTCGTTGTTTTTTTCGCCACTAGATCAACGTTTTACAATATTCTGAACTTAATAACTACGTTAAAAAACTTGTAATTAATGTAAGAAAATAATAATAAAACTTTTAAGAAACGGGAACGAACCGTATTTTGTTATGTTTCAATGAAATAATCGGGCCATTATGAAACCCACGTTGAAGTTATTAAATCCATTACGGTTGTTAATTATTCACCGTGTCAAGAGGGTGACAATGAGTAAAAATATGTTTAAATTAAAATGTTACAGACAATGGAAAGTTGCCAAAAAAATGTTGACAGTCATTTGAGGTGGAGCCGACATTTTGATATCATTTAATTATCTTCCCATTTCTCAGTTGACACAAATAACCACATTTCATCACGTTTTTTTAATACAATTTAATTTCCTTTAACCTTCATGTTAACATTTTCATAACCAGATAATTTAACGTAATCAGAGTAGTAAAGGTTGACTGATGGTTTATGCGAAATACTGGACGCAGTAGGGGAGCCATAAACTAGCAAACTGAATATATATTCAATTCTCATCAACTTAGTGCCTTTTTGGGTGATGAGAGTCAACGTAACATAATAATGTGTATGCATGTGGATGATACAAGGAGTGTGTGTTAGGATGGAGTAGAGAGAGAGAGACGTGCCGACGTAATTTATTTATTTAACATCAACTGCATAAATACACTATAAACAATAATTACATGTCACAGTTAACTATAAGCGTAAGAATATAGCACAAATAATTTTAAGAGGTAACTATTAAATGTGGCATTAGGTCGTACAATGACACCAGAGAGTTTATAGAATAAAAATTCATAAAGGATATTTTGAAAATAAATATCAAGCCGGAAATAATTCTTCGATCTGAGAGTTTTAGTAAATTTACTTCTTTCGTCAAGTAATTATAGTTAATGCCTTCAATGGGAATACCGAGTTTATAATTAATGTATCTCAGGAATTTATGTTGAATTTTGTCGATTGAAACTGAATGTATTTGAAAATGGGGGGACCACATCGAGTAGCTATATTTAACTTGACAATGAACTAAAGATGTGCATCGTTTCCATGCCCTACCATTAGGTTGACCATTATTCCTCCATAGGCTGCAGTTCGGAACATCTCAGAGGAACTGCACGTCGAAACCCACGCGACTGGTACACGTTAGTTCCGCTGAGATATAAACATTGTTTTTCTTTCAATTTACTAAGTAACTAGTTAAGAAGCTATT
The DNA here is from genome assembly GCA_022606495.2 of Halesus radiatus. Classification (NCBI taxonomy): domain Eukaryota; kingdom Metazoa; phylum Arthropoda; class Insecta; order Trichoptera; family Limnephilidae; genus Halesus; species Halesus radiatus. Next base: position 7,388 of record JAHDVE020007192.1, on the reverse strand, counting down.
TCATCATAAACCCCAAGAAACCGTTCAGAAAAGCTAGATTTATTCTCTTATCAATACCACTATCACCCAACTACTAACTTTTTAACACAACCCTTCTAACCAATCTAACTGTAAGTTTATATTAATTGGGGGATACTCGTTCACCATGTGCGATAGAAAGTCACAACTTCTCACCCGCCATACAATCCTCCATCAAATAATCTATGGTCGATTCAATCTATTCACGGCGGTGAGTGATCACTAAAACGGCCAGATTTATATCTCGGTATTGTCATTGTTGCTTTGAGTGAGGTTGAGCGAAATGAAACACATTGTTTTGGTGTACTCACTACAAGGAAAGCAATACATTATTTTAGTTTTGTTAATTTTGTATTTGGTTTGCATTAAATACGAGGTATATTAATTGAGTGTAATGAATAAAAGGGTGTAGTGAATTAATTATTAATAACTTAATTTATGTGAAAAGATCTTAACGGGATTAAAAACCCCAACCATGTGAAGAAAAAGGACAAATATTTGGTTATAAACAATTTACTAAAGTTACTTTTTGTACTTACTGAAAAAAAAATTAATACGTTAATAAATATTGCTATTTGCTGCATCGTTTTCGGGTTGCATCCCCGAGTTTCGTCGTGGGCTCATAAAGCTGAGTGATACGTAACTCAATCTTATCAATATTACTGAATAATATTATCTTTTTTTAAGTACTAAATTTTAAATGCATTTTTTTCCTCGTAGCAACAACCAATACTTATCAAACTGATAAATAATCTCTTTATACTCAATTATTTTACTTTTTTCTACATTTATTATATTACCATACTATGTCACTACTAGTTTTTTTTTCCATCTATTTTTATATAATGGCACTTAATATGAACTAAACTTGTCAATTTGAATGTCGTAAAAGGGGATTTGTTCCTAGTTGGGCAGTCAAAGCTTTCTTAAATGTCGTTAAATAATGTGTTTCAAGTAAATAAATATTATAATAATTATTATTATTATTATACAAAGTTGATGAACCAAACTCATCATTAGGGTCTATTTTTATGAATACGTGCGATTATAAGATGTGTTTAATTTTTAGACTTTTTTAGATTTGTCTCGTGTTAAATGTAATGATGAATGACTTATCAGGAGGTAACCATTCAAATATATTTATTTAAATTTGTCTTCACTAAGCTAGTTAGTACCATAACTTGAAATTTTGTGCACATTTTAAGAACAATTTTGTTTTTAAATTTGTTTATTTGAATGTATTATTTCGACAATTAATATTTCTTGTGTCAAGATAGGTGTCGAATCATAGTGATTTATAAACACAACTACATTGCCTTGGTATCTTGTCTGCATTGTGCATCTGGTCCATTTCATTAATAACAGTAACAATGTTTGTACACAGGGCGATTTTGTGGTATTTCACTTAACCTGGAATTAACTATTCACTATGAATACAACCTAGCTGGTAAATATTAAACATTTTTTATTAGTTTAATTTTGATTAGATAACACGCAAATAACATAAATTTGTAAAATGTGGCATTAACCAGTGAAGTTTCCACCAAATTCAAAGAGCCTAAAGAGAACAAATCAAAATATTGAAAATCGAAGAAAACACAGCATATTTATATAAAAACGGTAAGAACAATTACAATAACCAAATAGGGATATCTAGAAAATATGAAAAGTAAAACAATATAGGCATTGAAGCATATAGATAAATCATAGTTTACCATGTGGTTTAATTTATCTAATCGACGTTAAATTTAATAAACCGACTCGAAAATAGCTAGAAAAACTAATCTTAAATGCTGTAATACCAATATCGCATCTTAATTAACAAATTACATAAGTCCATTTTGGAAACATTACATGAGAAAGAAACTGTTTACTTTTTAAACAATTGTGAATTTTAATATTTCAAGGTTCCTCTCAAATCTACTTTACATACATAATAAATATATGCAATAAAAAAAATATTTTTTTAATAACATAAAATAGTTATAGTACAAATTTTGAACTGATAAAACATGAAATCAATATTTATTCATTTGATAAATATTGATTTAATATATTTTTTCCTTATTATTTCTTGGTACGATTTTATGGTAACTTTTAATTATCGTACGGAAATAATATTTTCCTATTAATATGTATTTAAAAATGTGCTAAAAGATGGCGTTTGTACCTTAATTTGTGAAAAAAAATTACTTAATTACGGTGACGACACTAAACTCAATCTCAGATTAGTCATCTTAGATTATTGTGCCTGCAGTCAAAAAAGCACAACAATGCTGAAACACAAGATCAACTTATCTCAAACAATTCAAGCACCCCTTCGTAACAGCATCGCAGTTTTTTACCCGAAATCCCATGAAGCGATTCGGTCAACTTCGGCCCGGCCCCGATTAATCATCCTCGGCCCACGCATCGTTTTAACAAAACGGCTCACGGGCCAGATTGTAAATTGGTACACGAGCGATATGTTCGACTGTACGTCAGTCACGGGCCGCCGCTGGCCAAATCGGCAGCTCGCTATATTGGCCCCAGAGCCATACCGCCGACCACCGTTGATAAATAGCTGGACGATGGGCTGGATCGTTCAACACAATCCACCAGATTGGCCCTCTAACTGTTGGTTTAACGTGTCACTGGAGAAAGATGAAAGATCGTGTAACGAGGGCCTTGGAGCAGAAATTAATGGATTTCTCGAAAGGGTTTCTTGAAGGGATGAGAACAACCTCGACCTGTTTGATGTTTCATGCTAGTCTAATCACGGGCAAATGGATCTCAAATGAAGCCTTGTCTCCTTCAATAGAAGCATTCGTTTGATTGATACACTCGGTGTAACTTTAAGTGATCAGCTAAGGTACGGGTTTCCGGTGAACCTATAGTTAAGTTAAGTTAAGTTAAGCCTATCAGAATTAGAATAGATGGGTACTACAGTACCTGGCATAAATCGAAAGTTTGTTCAAGAACGTCGTATGGAAATAAGGAACTCCAATGAAAAATATAAGGTCTTTAAAAATATGTATTCATATAGATCAGCAAACGCCGATTGTAAATATATAACTTTTATTATGTATCATTGCGTAGAATTTATAAATCGTCATTTAAATGTGAATAAAAAATCATCTCATCAAAACACCTTGTTATGTTGGTACCATTGGATTTGCAACATCTGACGTCACGTGGGCATTCTGTTTAGTGAGAAAAAAAAATCCCTTTTTTTGTATTTTTAATGTATTTTTGTAGTGTTGGCAAAAAAATTACTTTATTTGGATTACTTTATGTTTTGTAATTGTTTTTAAAAATACTTAATTAGTGAAATAAATGAGGGTATTCATGAGCGAGCTAATTATTAATACGGATATTGCGATAACATTAATGCTATTACTCTTATTATTCTTCGAGTTACAGTTTCTTATACTTACGAATAGTTATGGTTTGCTATGAATAGAATATAAAATTATGTACGGTAAAGATCATCCTTGTTTTAACATTTCACATTCCAACCTCAAAACTGATCAAAATCGACCGGCCATAGATTTGTAGCGTTTTGGTCTGCTTTGAAAAATCGAAACTTTGAAAATTATATGAAAACTAACTTTAGAAAAAAAACTAAATACTCGTATACTGGTATTTAAATTTCAACGACACTATTGATAAAAAAAAAGAACTGGAACTCCTTATTCTGTGTGTTGTTTTTATGTTATTAAAATAAAGTATTATCTCTGATAAAGGGCGTGTTAAGGTACACTCGCTTGGTACAATAGCTTGACTGTGGAACGACCTGCCAGCTTATGTACATTCTCCCGCAGGTTAATTCTATAACAACAGTTTTCATTGAAATGTAAAATCTGTATATTTTGATTTCACTGGCTTGTGTGAGGTACTATCGAAGATTCCAATCGGTCCGATGCGATGGTCCGATACTATTTTGCGGCAATAAACTGACGATCGCCGCGGTAGAATAATGGTATGTGCAGTAACTGCAGTCTGCACTCCGCTGCAATAATAATCTGCATGCCATAATGCCCAACCCCGTAATTATGGGCGGCTAATGAGGTGGCGGTGTTCAGATCGCCATTTTTGATGCGATTTATATTCGTTAATATTCTCGGTTTTTGCCATACCGCGCGGGTATTTATTGATAATTTATTGACTTGATCTATCAAGTTTACAACAATTATGTGTAAACTTGATTATGGATTGCTGCCTATTTTTATTTTACAAGTTTAAAGCAACGCGAATGTTTAGATTTCGGTGAATGTAAGATTATTAGAAGAATGCTGGAGGTGTTTATTTCTGATTAATTATTAACAATTCAATGTTTTATTCCCCTGAATGGGGAATTTTAGTCCATTTAAATTGATCAATATTCAACTACAAACTTAAATACACGTTTTTTTTTAAGTTTGTTTTCATAGTTAAATTAATTCTCAAAGTTAGAATTTTTTAAACGACCCCAAAACGGGCAGAATTCGAGAGGTAGCAGGGAGAGGTGCGCGTGATGTCATCCCTACTGAACGATACCTGTCAGGAGGAAAATTTGTATGGAGGTTTTTATGTTTCTTCAATTAGGAATTCTAGTGCATTTTTTTATTAATGTTAAACGTCTAACTTGATAAATGTTTTTTTTTGAAAACATCAAAAAATTATACGAAAATTGATTTTTAACGTTTGAATTTTTGTATCCACCGCCGAAAACTGAAGAGCCATAAGGTATAGGTGTCAGCTGTTGACTGCATCTTCGTTATCTCACATTTTTATATTACATTTGATGGCTTTTATTTTAACAAAACCTTTTCAAATGTCAGGAGATTCATGTTCCTGTCAGGAGAGCTACAAGGCAGTGCCTACCAAATTATTGTGACAATCCTACTTCAGCGTCGCAATATTATACTCCTATGCAAATGATTAAAAATCTGCAGTACAAATACTTCGATGTTGTTGATGTGTTTAGTGAACATGACAATATAAGCAACATTTATTTAATGAAGTTTTTTCTCATCTAGTAGAACTATGTTATTTCATGAAACTATTTACATTTGTGTAAATGTCTGTAACGGGCGTATATAAATAAATAAATTATCATGATTAGGTAAAATTACTCATATTTATCAAATACCGTTTATACGGTATTACTAGAATTACGTTGGCAAATCATTTTAATTAAATTCCGTCATAAATATTTAATAGTCACATAAAAATGGAGACCAACCTTTCCCACCAGATTAAATTTTCTTACTTGACTTCCAAGCTTAATTTAAAGACAAAATAAGTTACAATAGATTCAGAAAATAACAAAAAAATATGCATTTCTCATCTCACACAGGTCCTAGTTAGATGGGTGGCAAAATTTTTTTTTTTCATAATTAAATTTAAGAATAAATAAATAAAAAATAAATAAATATTGATAACAGAAAGATAACAAAAATCATTATTCTTTCATCACGAGTTATTGCAGTAGCGTTATAATTGATATGACGCTTAAAATAACCAAGCAAATGAATATCAGAAATATTGACGGCCTCCATGGTGGAGGGGTAAGGCTCTCGACTACGAATCCGAAGGTCGCGGGTTCAAATCCCGGCGTGCGCAAGTAATTTTTTTTTAATTAATTTGTGTTGTTTCGCAATTAATTAAATAAAAATAATATATATTATATTTGCGCACGCCGGGAAGATACTCTCAGTATCGCCCTGGTGAAAGACCACCATTCAGAATTGAAACGTGGCTTGAAATGGCTTTTACCCGTGTTTGGTGACCAGATCTGAAGAGCCAAGTATTTCTCCACCTTCCTCTTCTCCTTCTCCTTCCCCTCCCCAATACCTTCAGCCTCACAACATTCCACAAATGGGAATGCCATAGTCTCACTGGCTCCAGACGGTTGGGAGCAGTTGGAACTCTTGTGCGGTGTTCATATAAAAATGTGAAATAATCACAATTATTGAAGGAAATATGTATCTTGTCATAGGCAAAATGATCAAAATACAAGCACTGGAAACATGTTTTCTACCTGCATACTATCACAAAATACAAGTACTGGAAACATGTTTTCTACCTGCATACTATCACAAAATACAAGCACTGGAAACATGTTTTCTACCTGCATACTATCACAAAATACAAGTACTGGAAACATGTTTTCTACCTGCATACTATCACAAAATACAAGCACTGGAAACATGTTTTCTACCTGCATACTATCACAAAATACAAGCACTGGAAATATGTTTTCTACCTGCATACTATCACAAAATACAAGTACTGGAAACATGTTTTCTACCTGCATACTATCACAAAATACAAGTACTGGAAACATGTGTTCTACCTGCATACTATCACAAAATACAAGTACTGGAAACATGTTTTCTACCTGCATTCTATCACAAAATACAAGTACTGGAAACATGTTTTCTACCTGCATACTATCACAAAATTGACTTTCTTTCGTATTTACGTAAATCATTGTTTACGGCCACTGATTTAATATAACTTGGTCGATGTTTACACCACTCCATAAATACTTTTTTTATCAATGTTGACCAGAATATATACAGAAAATATTAATGGGATGAAAATCCGATTTCAGCTTAAAGTAGGAAATTTTTAGTCGCACTCGAAGTGAAATAACACAAAACTGCGCTATGTAAATCCTTTGTTATTATTATTATAATCACTAGACGGTTTCTGCGCAGAAATATTGTTTAAAAATTCTTTTTTGTAGTCGAATCATTTTTGTTCCCGATGGGGAAAAAATAACTTAGCAGCAGTACGGTATTTTTGTTCCCTTTGGGTAGCTACCCAAACGGAACAAGAAGAACAAAAAAGACTACTGCTATCTAGTTACTTGTTCCCCATTGGGAACAAAACGGACTGGAGGGGTTAATGTGTCAATCGCGTGGAACGTGAATAAAATAAATCATTTAAATGAATGGACGTTGATTTTCGAGAAACTGTTTAATCTTGCCTCAACCGCACACAACAAATAAGTCAGTAAATATGCATATAAGCACTTCATTTTTAAGTTAGTTTTTCCGGTGACAATCAAACTAATGAAAGTGTTTTTTTTTTAAATTTGGGATGACGAGCTTATCTGCAGATTTGTTTCCAAATAAATATATACTCAAAATGCATTTGATTTATGGATTTCTGAGATAGACAAACGCGAAGACGCAAAACGACGAACTGTTGGTGATAACGACATAGTCAACGGTTTTAAAGGTATCAAGGTTTTGCTATTCGCCGACGATATTAAATTATATAGAGAAATAACTGATTCAAACCACTGTCAAATTCTTCATTCTGACATGCTAAATAACTGTTGCTCAAAAAACAATTTATATCTAAATGTAGAAAATGTGAAAATAACCTTTTCCAGA
>JAHDVE020007191.1:0-27725 GCA_022606495.2 Halesus radiatus | reverse complement strand
ATTTAATTAAAAAACTTATAAAACAAGATAATATTAATAAATACATTATTAAAACAATAGATAAATTATCAAAAAATTCTGATTATTTTGGGAAAAAGTGAGTTGTTGGTTAATAGGAATTTAGGCTATTCAACATTATTTCTATCTTAGTTCGAATTCCGTCTTTGTTTCTTCTGAAAATGTAAGCATTCAAAAAAATAGTTAAAAATTACATCCAAATCAAGTTTATGTTATTTATATATTTATTTATGGATATCACATTCAAATAAAATGTACATTATCTATAGATGTTAATATCAAATATTTATATCATTTATTCATTTTATATTTATTATAGTTTTAAATTTTATTCCTACCGTGCTTTCATAAAAAATTGTCAATTCTCTGTTAATTATTTCGATAAATTATTTACTAATATAGGTTTTACTGCTGGATTTGCTGGATTTGCTGGATTTGCTGGATTTTATACTTTTTTTCAGAATCTGATAAATTAATTGAATTTAAATAATATTAATAATAGCACATTTATTTATTATAATAATAATAACAATAATAATAATAAAAATAAAAAAACACACAAATTAAACAGATTTAAAAAAACAACAAATAAAAATACAATACGATGAATTCAGACATTGAATTGCTATTCGAAGAGAATTTCATCAAAGAATCTATCAACTAATTCATCCGAAAAGTCTACTTGCTCCTCGAGGTATGCAAACCATTTTTTCTCCAAACATCACTCTATCATTTTTATTTTCCTATTTTATTATTGTCTTTACAACTAACTTTTAATCACTTAAACACCCTAATCACTCGATTCAATCTTTAATTTAATTTGCACACAGGATAACCGTACCCAAGAAATAATGCACTGGGACACAGATAATAAGACTGTTGTCATCCAAGATTCAGAACAACTTGTCGAAGTCATCCTTCCGACCGTCTTCAAACAGAATACTTTGAAGTCTTTCGTCCGACAAGTAGCCAATTTATAAATAATTAATCATAATATATTTTTTTTTTTATCTTTTTCATATTTATTGTTTAATTCGTATGATATTTTTTTTATTCAAACAAAAACAACATTAATTCCTTTTTAATCTCTAAATTATGTGTGTAGCTAAATATGTACGACTTTAAGAAAGTTAAAAAAAGCGAGCTTCAAAACTAAGCAGACACTCAAGTCATGTATTTCAGAAACGAGAATTTCGAAAGAGGAAACTTAGAAAACCTGATATTCATAAAACGTAAGCAGCGAGGCTATGTTGAGAAAATCAAACTGGAACACCAAGAAACCAGCAGCACCCTCGAGAAATACAGCATTTTCGCCAACGGAGTCATCGACAAACTCGTCTCCCAGTTCAATACTCTATCTGGGGCCTATCCTCGAGTCTCCAGCGAGTTGAGCGACGTCTTGCAAAACAATACTAATAGCAACAATACTAATAGCATTAATACGAATTATACTGATAATGCTAATAATTACAGTTATAACAACTACAATAATTATAGTAATGCTAACAACAACAACAACCACCCGATGCCTGCTCCGAGCTTGAAAGACCTCGATACAACCTACCCTGGGAATGCATTTGTAGGCATTTGGACCTCGTTTTATCAGCTTCCTCCAATCTTCCAGACTAATCTCAACATTGGAGAAGACGATGACCATAAATTCTGATTATTTATTGCCAAGAAGATCGATATTGAGTTGGAAAAAAAGACATAATTATTTATATTTTACATAATGTGTAGTTAGTTTAAATAATATTAAAGATATGTTTCCCACTGGACAATTGTAAAAAAATGATTGTAACAAAATACATAAATATACAAAATGCACACCGTTTTGCTATTTTTTTTTAAAGAATACATTAGTAAATACCTGAATAAATTTAATTATCTGATATTTAAATTTGATAATATCTTGATATTGTATTTGAATATAAATATATGCAATTCATTTATTTTTTATAAAATTCTGAAGCAGCGCTTCGACCATCAAATCAGGATGAAATAGGCGAAATCCAATCTATTATCTTTCATCAAATACCCAACGATGAAACTCAATCAACAATCGAGCAGATCGACTTCAGACAAAAAGGAATATCTGGTCCAAAAGGATTACTAAAATTTTACATTCATATAAATATATATTTATTTAAAATTATCATTCAAAACAAATATTTTAAACATTCATTTTCTAGTTGTAAAATTGAATTAAATGATATAGATTATATACAATTATTAATGAAAATCACAGATAAATTGAATTTTTAATTTTTGATTAATTGCTTATAAAAAATGATGCAACCATAAAACACTATAGACATATAATAATGCAAACCATAATAGTTGACAGTATATATATATAAGGAGAGCCAGAATCATGGAAAATACATGTAGCCCCCCTTTACCTGAACAGTGGAACAGGACTCGTAACCCTTAGCCTGTTACCATACCCAGTCAGGACATATTGTGAGGATATCGGTTGATATATTATAACTATATATTTGCTTGAAAGGAGTTAAGTCCCCACCCAATAGATATATATATTTCAAAATATATTTATCTATAATGTGATAGATTTACACATATTTGCTATTTCGACAAGATATATTTGTATATACCTATATTTTTTTAATGCTTAAAACAAAAGCAAGACTTCCACCACTCACCCCAAACGATCTTATACTCGCATCGATTCGCCACGACAAATCAGTTGATAAAACATAATAACTGCGCAACCATCTCGCTCGAAGGAGACTCGAACAACCCTCCGTCGACAAAATCGAAACTCCCAAACTTACTGCTGCAATTGCACGCACCGTCGAAAGTCTCAATATTCCCGACAAGTTCACTGCTTTGAACTCCACCTAACTATTAGCTCAATAGATTGTTCTGATAGGCCATAAAAGTCCCTGTAAAAAATTAATATGAAAAAACTTTTAAAGCGCATAAATAATCATTTTTTTTTTTAAAATCATCCAATCTCTGATGCATCATTTTTATTAAAATCTTCTAGCCCAGAATTATAGACGTTATTAGTAAACACAGTGCGAAAATATGAAGTGTTACTGGAAGGAGTAATGGAAGTCCTGAGCGAGGCCATCGACCGACACCACACCACGACCAATAAAGGGAATTTTTAGATCTAGATTTTGCATACCATAGTGAGGAAGACTCTGCAGCGAATTGTAGATCTGCGAAGAGGGTATGTCGAGCTGAAGAGATTGCTCACCATCAAGGCTAACACAATTTTAAAGTTAGTAAACAAACGCAACAACAAAAAGGTAATAAACAAAATACAGACACGATTAATACAAAAATAATATACTCGGTATGTTTGGAATTTTTGTAAACATCAAATCTCGTTCTCATTATTTATTTATTTATTCATTCATTTATTTATGTTGTTTTATAGAAAGTACTTGAAGTCATAGGAGTGTGGAAAGAGTCCATATTCAGCAATATGCCTTATTTCGAAGAAAGCAATCTACTCAAGCTGGGAATAGTAGTGATGCTGCAAAAAATCGAGGACACCCGATCGAGCCTCAAAGCCAATCTCAAATAATACCGGCAATATTAATGTTTCGACAAAATAGGCACATTCCTTAAACAGAAAGAAACTCGGCTCATTGAGGCGATGGAGGCCAAATACGAAAATTCCATCCTGAACTTTTCGGTCAGCGACTACGGGAGCATCTATCACAACTATCACGAGCTTATCGGACACACTGCTCTAAAAAATATCAGCAACAGTGTCAACAAAGACAAGCTCAAGAACCTCTCCATGGTGCTGGAAAACAATCTCAACAAGTTGGTCCGAGACTTGCTCCCTCCAGAGTCAAAGGGGCTCAATTTCATCGATCTGCTCCCAGTCGAAAAATATATTGCATTCTATACGCAGCTCTTTCGTTCGTTCCACCAGTACTTGAACAATTGGCACCTGGCCACCCGCTGGCACCTTGAATACCAGGGCTCGGATGCCATCAACGCTATTGGAAATGATTTTCTCAAGTTCCGCAAACGCCTCTGGGAAAAAACCGCAGAGAAATTTGGCGAACTCTTTAGAAAGTCCGAGAAGTTCTTCGATCTTTCTGTTCAGCAAAAGCTTCTGATGATCTTTGAAATAGAATAATTCTGGCAGAAAGGAAACTTTTTCAGTAACAGCACCTCGTCCATAATCCCGAACATCCTCAGGCACAAGCTGACTGAAGACCGTAACCATTTATGCATTTTGGCTCGGGATTTGCTGCGTGGTAGCCTCTCCCGAGAGCTTGGGGTTAACATTCTTGACCGACCCCCTTCCAAGACTTCAATTGCCAGTCAAAGTGTTTACGAACTCTCCGAGGAACAGGGACAAAGACTACGAAATCTGTTTGGGAGTGGGCAGGCCGAGCAGTAACAAATAGATGAGAGAGGCGAAGTAGTTACTTCGCGCTTCATGGAGTTCGATAACATCAACGAAGTGGTAAAATCCATAAAGTTCGGCGAAAACAGTTCTTGCCAGCAGATGAGACAGGCAGCTGTGGAGCTCGCAAAATTTGCGTATATCCAGCCCGAACTCGGCTACTAAATATTCTGTAAAATCAAGGAGCTAGTGGAACTGTATTTGTATTGCATGTTTTGCAGAATGTGTCCAGAACATATTCGCAAGGCCATGTTCGAAGACTGGTCGGCATACACGGCTCATCGCATCAGTGAGTTCAAGGATTTTGAGTCCAATGGATTACAGCTCGACTATTATCTGGAAGCCTATGAAAAGCAGTCTGGCCATCCCACGCTTTCCAAAAACATTCTTAGGATTTGCCAAAAACTGGCCTCGCTTAACAATATCCACTACCAAGCACAGGATATTGAAAAAATATTGGCTTTGATGCAGCCAACGCTTAGCCTGGCAGTGTGGCTCAAGTAAAACTCATTCACAATGTTCAAATGGGTTTCCAAAGCCACTCTCGAGAGAATATTCGAAGAAAGCTGCTAATTGGGCTAATGTCTCAAAGAGCTCGTTCACCTAATTCAGATTGGACACGCTGAATAAGCTCGTCCAAAGTACTTCGCCTTGACACAAAATATATTAGAACTGAACTGGAGCATCAGGAAGTACAATAACGATATGGCTTCACAATATCGGGACTACAAAAATAAGTACTTTGAAATTTTTAGGACTATTGCTGCGAGAATGCCGTCAGCTGGTGATAGGGATGCATCATCCTTGTTCATCTCGACTATCTAGAAATAACATGTTAACGTATTCTTCAGATGCTTAACGGACATATACTCTCGAATAGAAAAAGTCAACGACAACGGCCGACAGCTCATGAGGCTTGACACTATTTAACTGTCCAAGTCCATTGAGGCGATCGGGGTCAGCACGGCAGGCACCAGTCGAGAACGAGTTTAAAGATATTTGGAAGTATGGTTCGATAAAGACCCTCATAATTTATAGAGGCAGATTCATGGATAGAAAATGAAATATTCATTGCGGGTGTGGCGGAATATAGTGTATACGAGTGCAGCAGGGGATTAACTGTCTTCGAAAGAGAAAAAATAGTTTTTAACCCGCATTGGCCAAGCATTTTATGAGACTCTTAATACGATGCGTATAAAAAAATGAAACATTATAAAGAAATGTATTTATGTATTTATTAATTTATTTATGTTTTACTATTGATTGTCCAAATCATACGTACAAGCTTTATTTACAATCTGTTTATCTACAAAAGACTATTATTAAATTACTACTTAGAAAAAAATCACCAGTTGTGAATAATTTAACATCCAATATGCCCAATAGCAAATCCTAAGTGTTCTCTCGGAATATACCCTCCGTATAAACACGTGGGCATCTAATCTGGCTGGCTCGTAAAAGAGAAGTCACTGCCATTCTGAGGCCTCTTCCCGACATCCATGGATTTTCCGTACCTCGAATGTAGATTCAAAAACACTATATTTCCTTGTTCGTTGCAGCACCCATCGATTTGGCTCACGTAGTCGCCGTTCTGGAGAGAGAACACGTGTTCATTGGCTGAGGACACTGTATCAATTTTGGGGGTCGTGCCTTCCACCGTCCTACCGTTGCTTGTTAGATACTCTGCCTTCACGAGACAGAGATCATCTTATAGGTTGGTCCATACATGCATACCTGAGCGATGAATGAGTTATTATTTAAGATGATTACTATGTACCTATGATTTTTGTGCGTTTATAAGGCTTGAGAATCTCTTTATCACTGAAGAAGATAGAGTTAGGGTAGATTTTCCCTTTCTCGATTATTCGATTATCAGGAATTATCCATTTCTTAAACTATCGTAGTTTTTCTATAAATTAAAGAAAAATTTTTTTTAATGTATTTTATTGTGAAGATAAGATTTTTAAATATACTTATAATTGTTTTAAAAAAAAATTACTGTCATTTGGGTTTTATATTTTTTAATTTGGTTTTTAATCCTGTTTTATTTGTTCTGTGGCATTATTTATAGAGTCTAAGGCCCCCTACTCTTACTCGATGGGTGCTTCATCTCCAGTTGGGAGCGTCTCCTTTGCAGACTTTATAATGACTATTTTACGTAATTCAGTGAGTTTCGACTTGAGTGAATTGGCTATTTTTATTTTTTATTTGCATTTCAGGTCATTCTACTCAAATGACTTGGTCTATTTGAATTTCTGTCTGGTCAGATTTTAGACTTTGTTGACGTTCTATTTATGCTTGTCATGAGCTTCTTTAAGCTACACCTTTAAAACGTTCCAATCTTCTTCTGTCGGGACTTCCCCAGTATTCAAACTATCATTTTGTTTCTTGTTAACATTGGTGTTGACGGTGGCGACTTCTTGATTGTACTGTCTGAGCATTTTTTCCAATTCCAGTTGGTAGGCCTGTTGTTTCTTGTACATTTCCTCTCTTTTGGCGGCAGTCTTTCTGTAGGTTTTTATCTTTTCCTTGAGGTCGACTGCTTCCCTCTCGAGCTCTTGGATGGTCTTGCGCACCTCATCGTTTTCGACTAGTTTTATTTATTTTTACTGTGTATTCTTGACGTTGTTGATTGCTTTGAGTTATTTATGATGTTTCTCGATCTCTGAATCTGCGTACTTTATTCGATTTTCAAGGTTTGTCAATCTATTTATCGTTATATGTATTGAAATAGGTATATTTTTTAAAACATCATTTCATATTGTATATTGTTAAAATATATATACTTTTAAGCTCCTTCCAGACTAAGACTTTTCGCTTTCATGTTCATCAACGTCAACTTGTACATGTCAATTTGTTTATACGCATTCTCCAATTCTCGTTTTACCATTTCTTATCAATAAAATATTTATTCATTCATTATTGTTAACAGATATTATTTTTTATTATTTTTACCAAATCCTTTCGTCTTTGTTGTCGCCTGAACGTCGGTGGATCGACTAATATTTCGATTAGTCTTCTGCTTTCCGATCAGACGTGAAAGTTATTAATTTTGCTATTTTAGTTGTTATAAAATTTAGCGATTCTTTTGGGTTAGGCGTTTAATGTAACGTTCTCTGTTAAGGACATGGGGGTATTAATATTAACAAAAAATCAACGTTTCGTACTTTTATTGGTCCTCCTCAGTTACTACTGGTGGCGGTTACGCAATAGGTATCGATTCTGGCTTACGGGGAGTCGGATTTGGGGATGGTAATTTTTCAACTCGTTTTGGAGGTCTGTCTGTCTGGATACTGATTTACATTTTTTTATAACTATTGTTAAAATTATATATATGTATAATATAAAAACCTTCAATTTATTTTATTTTTCTTATTTTTTCAAATACATTAGTCCCATTAATGATTTTTATATTTTGACCTAATAGATGATCAAGAGCCAAGCTAAATTCCAATTAATTATATATATATGTATTTCCATTGTGAAACTTAAACATAAAAATAAAGTACTTCAATAATTTATATATTTATATATTAGATTATATTTAGAAAATACTTGCTCCTTTACAATCTCCATATATATTTATCGATGTCAGAATACGAAGACTCTCTGCGAAGAGGAAATAGTACACTTGGATTAACCACTACAGTTAAAGACCAAGTCTAAAACATAGAGGTATAAACCCCTTTTCTTTATTTTATACGCGCATGTGTCATTATTATTAAAAAAATATTATCAATCGACAATATTCCGAATCGATGATTTATCATTTTTGTTCAGATCAACATCGACCATTTCCGTAAATCAATCGACACTCAACGCAAAACACAGTCCGAAATTCAATTCCAACTCAAAAAACTTGAAGAACTCACCCTCATACATTTTGATGAGCTGGACAAATAAATAACCTATCGCATTAACTATCTAAATTAAGTAACAATAACAAAATAAAATAAAATACATATTCTCAACTATTCATATTTAGACATTTAAAAATGAACATAATGCCGAAGAAAATGAGCTGAACAACCTGTAAATCCAAAACAATATACTCACCGACGAGCACAAGAAGCTGACAGAACTAGGCGATGTTTTGGAAGGAAGGATTTAGAAGACTGAAGCAAATGTTGGGGTTTGAAGAAAATATATATTTTTATAGATATATCGACACCAAATACAAAATTCAAGATTTCAATATAAATCATTAAAACAAAAATAATTAATAAATAACAACAAAAAAATATACATCTCGATGGAAGTTTCATCTTAACCAATTAAATTGCATGCATTCAGTAAACCAACGCACTCGTTACTTTGGACAAAAATACCAACATCCCAAATATATATTCACTATGATTATCCCTTTTCGCGAACTATTCTCTCACCTCGATTCGAAACACCCTCTTTTTGAGCGGAGAAAACATCTTTTAGCATGAACAGTGACAGGGGATGACCTTACAGAACTGATTTTCCTCGCGAATGGTCCCAATCAGCTCCTTGTCTTCGTCCACATAGATATTGTTCACCACAAACTATCTGCAGATCTCGAAGCAACATTCGAAGTTGCCTTCTACCAGCATCACCCGTTTGTAATTTTTGTCCAGCACATCGAAGGTCTCCCGGACGCAGGCATTCACCTGGCCGAGGCAGTTCAGGGGCTGACAGGCGCGACAACAATTTTCCTTGATCTCGCCTAGCATTCTACCATTTCTTTTGAGAATTAACTGGTTTGTGAAAAACGGATAGCAGATTGCCTCCAAATTGTTTTATTTATGTTCCAACGAGAAAGAGATTTCGTTGTTTTTGTATACTCGAGAGTCTACTCTGCCTAGACAGTTCCGCTCATCGATGGCGTGCATGATTATTTTTTTGCGATCGAAATGCTCGTTGGTTTCGTAGAGGTAGTGTAGATTTTACCCGAATGACTAGAATAGGAGGCGGGTTGTGGACCTGACGATCTGGCTCGTGCGATGTGTATCATGGTCTTATTCCTATTCGTCATAGTTTACTACTTGAGCACTTGTTATTTTTTTCTCAGTCATTATTAAAGTATAAACTTAATTAAAAAATAAATATTAAATAAAAAAATGAATAAAAAATCCATCTAGAAGTCATTTGTATAATCTGAAATTTTAATATATAAAATAAAATAACTTTAAATAGAATTCTTCTGATTAAGTGCAAGTGATCATAACAATAATAATAATGTGAGAGATCTATATATATGTATATATAATACCGCTCCCATGGAATGGTTAAAGACCTATACCTATATATATATAAATATCATCAATCTATCTATACGCCCAACAGCAAGCCTCAGTCCCCGATGAAGTCAACTCCCCAGAAAGCCATGGGACCGGCAATGACTAAGGTTGACCCTCGGCAAAGTAATGGTTTTTCGGCAGGTATGAAAGCCGAGTCGCCGTTGAGGACAGCTGGGAAGATGATGACTTCTAACCAACAATATGGTCAAATATTTAAAAGGTGAAAAGTAGGATGTAGCGGGTGATACGTGCAAATATTATATTTATAAAATCGATTATCTATACCTACATGTTCAAAGGTACCGCTTAATGTATTTAAAAAATAGTAACACTGACTTTACTTATATATGCATGCATCTACTTGTAAGTATTTTGGAATCATAACTACAAGGCTTCTAAAGATAGGCTTATATTGTATTTATTGTGATTAAGTGAAGATTTATACAGCCATAATAAAAGAGTTGATCTAATAACTAATAACGCCAGCAAAATAAATGTCAATCAAGATATTTGTGTCGTCTATGTTGATGTTTATGTTCTTCCATCACTATTTGTTTTGGTGATCGTAGTCACTGTTGTTTTCAGCCCGTTGACTATCGATTATTTTGTCGAAGTTTTGGTAGACACGACTTTCGCTGGATGGGTTTTACCAGAAACAATTGTTTCAGGGTTGAGTTCAGTATGATTTTTTTGGGCAGCCAACTGGGACCCAGTAAGTTGTGGGAGATCGCACTGGGAGAAATTTAAAACAACCAAATACTTCGAGGATTTGGCGACCCCGATCCCGATATAGCCCAGCTTCTCATTGAATATTGAGTTCCTATGGCCGCGACTCGGTACCCCATCATCGATGATAAATTTTAGTGCAAAATGCAGCGCGTGGTTTCTGGGCTATGCGTCGAAATCCTGTCCGACATTCTCAGCGATCTCTCCATTGTTCCAATTTACAACCCGAGCGTATCTGTCTTTCATTGACGATCCATCGGAACCTGTATGACCTACACCAAATAAAATAAAAAAACATACATTTTTGTGTTTCAGATACTGTTCACTTGAACAGTTAATCAATAGAGTATTACGAAAAAAAAAAAAAAAAAAATCCACTTGTTTATCTGTTTTATTTGGATAATTGGCTGAGTTTTATTTTATGATATTGTTTTTAAAATGTGTTCATAAATGAATTACCAAAAATATTATTCTTAGCGAGGTCATCAACGTGTGCTTGAGCAACTTTATCAAGGCCGGAGTGCCGTTTAAGAGGAGGAAGAGGCTTTTGAACTTTCAGAAACTGAACAGCTTCTTTCCAGGCCCCAATCCCTTAATTGGTCTTATGGTTTAACCCGTTAGGAAAGGAAATGAGCTCACTGCTCTTCCCAAACAATTTGATTTAGTTCTCGATATGGGGTATCAGATCTTTCGGATGGGTTCTAGCCTGATTAACATATTGTTCCACTTGGCTTAGCGTAGGGAGATGGCTCGCCTGCATTTGCTTTTTTGAGAGGTAAGAATTTTATGATAATTAATTAAAAAATAATATTTTGATAATGAAAAAGATACGCTTTTTAAATGACAGACAAGGTGATATTTAGATAGAGATGCTATTTATCAAATTATATGGAGTATTATCTTAAGCATATCCTATCCACGCTTCCAAAAATATTGATGACTTATTCCAACTTTATATTTAATTAAATGTACTCTATTTTAAGGAAAACTTATTTTTTCAACATAACTATTTTATGAATTATAAGTTAGGTTTATTATCTGCTTCTGAGGGAGCGGCAAATAAATAGGGTTTCTAATAAAATTGTCATTCCCGTGCATTTTGTTGTTGTGGGTGTGTGTTTTTCAGTTATTAGCATTTTAGTGTCTAGTATACTCACTGACCTTTTGGTTTACATGTTCGATCTCTTTTGGGACGATTGGATGATTTCGTCGAGGGAAGTCCTCACGGAGGATTATTCTTTTCGTAAAATTATTTCAAGATTTTAATCAAAATGAATAGACCCGTAGCCTTAGTTTGCTATATTTGCGGCAGAGAGTAAAACCAACCAAAATACAAAACAAACAAAACATTAAAAAACACAAGCATATAAATATTTATCTCTTCTATTTCTCTAACTCTAACCACTCAACTTCGTTTTTCAATTTTGATCAGATTTGGAACCAAGAGCCTAGGCATCCACATCAAGAGCTGCCAGAAGAAATGGGAGAATTAACAAAATCTTAAACCTCCGAAAGAAAGAAGACCCTGTCCTCAACCTCCAAAAGGCATGAACGAAATGTTGAGCAAAGGTGGTGAAATCAACGCCAAGGAAATGCAGGAGATGAACTCAGGAGCCTTCAATACATTCGTTGAATAAGGTAACAAATAATAAAAATTAGCATATAAAAAAATTAGATGTCTTTTTTTAATCATTTTATTGATGCTTATTTATAATGATTATCTCTCGAAACACACATATTTGATCATTTATTTCAAAATTTCCAGCACTGATCTAATGCGAGTTTTGCGGGAGAAGATTCAATCCTCCCTCCTTAAAACCTCATCAGGTGATGTGCAAAGGCAGTCCGATGATCAGAAAACATTATGTTCCCAAAAACAACGGTGGCCCCATCACTGCTGGTGGCCCCATCACCGCTGGTGGAAACAAAGACCAGGAACGCCAGCCACCGAAATAGGAGCCGACCATAAAGGTTCCTGGAAAAGGTTATGCAGTAGACAACACTTCGTATGAACCCCCGACTGATCTTTAGGAGTGTTAGAAATGCGGAAGGAAATTCGCTGGGGACAGAATTGACAAACACCAGAAAGTCTGCAAAGGAGAAGGGATAAAGGTTGCAGCAAAGCCCGAGCCAGTCGTAACGAAGCCCGTAAACAAAGCGGGAGGGAAGGGAGCAGGTGAGAAGGACCCGAAGTGGAAGGTTCAGCATGAAGAGTTTCAGAACGCCATGAAATATATAAAGAAAATGAAGGCGGTAGAGGCGAAGGGAGGAAAAATAACCGATATGCCCCCGCCTCCGAAAGGCAACTACGATCACTACGTGGAATGCCAGTATTGCGGGAGGAAATACGCATCAGACGTGGCGGAGAGACACATCCCCAAATGCCAAAACATCATCAACAAGCCGGGAGGATCAAACCATCCCAAATCCAGCAGAAGTACATCCAAGGCACTGGAGCCCAGGGCAGTAATTGCAATCAATTCAATACATACATATAATTATTACTATTTGTGAATGCTTAGGATCTGTCGTAAACCAGCCACCACCACCACCACCCCAGCAAAGCGCAAATAATTCGTATGGTTATGGACAAGCTTCTGGACGACAAAGTTCGCAACAAGCGAAACCTCTCGCACCACAACCTTGAGAGGGTCCTTGATTCCAATTGTATTCACCATTTAAATCTCATGTTTTGATGAAAAAAATTAAAAACCATATTAATTATTTACATTAGTAATTTTAACAAAGAACTTATTCAAATATGTAATAAAAACCCCTCCTGCTTCAAACAAGGTGTTTAATTTTTTAATGAAAAAAATATAGTTGTTTATGAAATTACTACCATAAAAAAAAACAATAATATTATTAACAAAAATAAATATAGAATTATATATTGTTGATAATAGTTTTGTAAAAAAAATGGTAACCTTTGTTTGTGAGTACTGTGATAAGACCTTAAAGAAAAAGCAAGCGGACACACATCCCTGCAGACCTTCCGCATTCATTTGCATAGGTACGCCTAATCACTCTTCTCATATATCTACTTCGAAACGGAAATCGCTTTGAGTTTTTTATTAAACAATTTAGATTGTCATACCACCTTTCGCAACGGGGACCATAAACAACATATAGCTTGTTTGACGGAGCAAGAAAAGCATTGGGGAGAGTTCGCCAAGAAGAAAGGACCGACCCAGACGCCAAACGGGTCAACCAATGGGCACCCTGTCAACGGAAATAAGGGCAGTCCCGCATAAACAACCAACATCCAGAAGAAACCACAACAATAGGAGGAAACTGCGAAGAGTAGCCTACAAGAAGAGACGGTAGAATAATGGAGGGGATGGAAGCGATAAATCAAGCACATCATCAAAGCGAAGGGCCAGGTGGACTTAAGCATACTCAAATGTGAAGCTGTAAAAAGATATAGGTAATGCAATTTTGAGGAAGTAGGCAACGAAGAGGAGATCGTGGAAGATAAGGTCAGGAAATTGAAGAACGTCCAGATCACGACTTTAGTTAGTTTGCTGAAGAACTGAATTTATTTAAACACAATCAATATATATATACTTTTGAGTAATTTTCATTTTTTATAGTTTATATGCAATGTATGGTATGTATATTTAATTATAACAGAAGATCTATCATTTTATTTCCCTAAAAAATATAAATTAGTTTATATTATGACGGTATATCGCTTATTGTTGAAATTCCGATAATACTAGCTGACTATATCATTTATGTTGAGAGATGGATAAAAAATAAAGATATTTAGTATATGTGATTTTTTATGATTCTAAATAATCACTTTCGAACAGCACGTTTCATTTTTATAACCATTTTTTATTTTTCTTCTTTTATGCCATACTTTTTTCTAAATAAAAATAGAATCGCTCATTTCTTCTTGTTTAACCTTCTTTTTTATCTTCTATATACTTACTTCATGCATTTAACTTTAAAAAACTTACAAAGTATACTGGAAAATGAACACAAACACCAATTTGTAATTTTTGGAAGTAAAAAGACCAAATTGGTAAACTTTATATTTTTAAAAGAACAAGACACTGAATTTTTCTTTTATTATATTTTTCTTACTTTCCTTTCGAAGGAAGAAAAAAAAGTATGATAATAGGTTGACCATAATTTTATAGTCAGTAATAATAATTTTTAAAATATAGACATATATTAATAAAACGTTTCTATAAACATAAGCCAAACAAGAAAGAAAAGAAAAGAAAGAAAGAATAAAAAACCAATAATGCAAGCAAGAAGATACAGTCAACTGGGACGTCCATCAGATCAAAGTCAGAGCAACGTCTTCGGCAAAAGAAGAATCAAGTCTCTGAATTCCAAAATCAGCATGCTCAACACTCACCTTAAAAGTTACCTTTCAGAATGCATGCCTGAGCTGATAGTCGATAGGAACGGCAAACTAAAACTCAGGAAGGAAAACTTGGATGCGCCACCAATGCCAGACCACTTCAATATTCGCAAGCATAGCAGTCCGACTCAGACACCAAAATATCAGAACCAGACCACATAAAGGAACCAGAATCGCTGCCTTGGTAGTGCTTCTCCCAGATTAAAAACAGAGTCCATCCAACAAACGAATAATTCTAAGATTATCAATACACGCATCTTTAATAACAATAGTAACAGAAATAGGCATTACAAACAACACAAACCAGAATAAATATAACGATCTCAGTGTAACCCGACCACAATTTTCCAAGAACACCAACTCCCCCAACTGATGATGCTCACTGATATTTCAGCGATCGAAGAAGCTGAGGACTGTCCTTCACAATTGTTCAACACGATCGAAGAAGCATTGGCAGAAAAAGTAGTCAACACGAGAGTTCTCGAGATTCCGAGTCTCAACCTCGAAAGCAGCAGCAGTACAAATAGTAATCGCCTCTATCAATGTCATAATAGCCTTCGAAAAAAAATTAATGTTGAGTCCAACAAACAGCACAACTCCGACAGAATGATGGACAACTGGATGTCAAAAGCCTCGAGCAGTCAAAACAGCGACGAACCTAAATCTCAATCTAGATCGAAGTTCAATGCGCCCAAGTTTATCGATGTTTTTAAATCATATGAAGAGAAGCGATAAAACCGACAACGGTCCAAATAACAACGAAGCCATCATGGTATTTGCGGCCCAATAGCTGCTCAGGATAAATTGCGTTAATAGTAGCAACTGTAACAGCAGCAGCAACAATACATGCTAATGTTTAACGAGATATCAAGTCTAAACATCAATAACAATAACAAAAAGACCAAATATAACAAATATGGTGAACCCAAAGAGTTGTACGCGTACGGTATGGGCGAGGTTTCCCCTAAAAACAAACAACATTATTTCTAAGAACAGAAAACTCAAGACTGTTAGGCTTTTATCTATTCGAACCAAAGCTCCAATTGCAACATCAAGAAAGTCTCCCGAATCAATAAGCACCTCAATCCAGAAAGCCATAAGAAGTCTACGCAGTTGCAGCGAGACGAGGACCACCGGAAACTCCCTTGGAGACATATCCCGCTACCTCCTCTGCCATTATAAAATATGATTTGAAAAAAACTCTTTATTTTAATTTGCAATAACTATTTTTCTATTTTACTTGTCCTTAATCTTGTCTTTTTTTAGTTCTTTCAATTTCAAGATGAAGAAAACACTGTTTATATAAAAACATTTCGAATTTATGTTATCCATAACAATTAAATGCATACATATTGATATATATGTATGTATGTTAAATAAAGTAAATAATATTAAATTATAAAACAACCATAAAAAATAGATTAATTGATTATAATTTAGCTATTAGCGATACTGTTTGATCCTAATATTATTTAATCAGACTCAAATTAAATATTGTATATTAAAGATGAGTCCAAAACACATTAGGCTATGTAATTTAATCGATCGAATAAAATAACAAAAAATATAAAAATAGAAGGAATTAACTTCAATAGTTGTTAAAAAAAAAAACATAGAGATATATAAATATTGATCGCATAGAATATTTTAAAGAATCTCATTAAAAACAAAAAATATTACATCTAGAGAATAGAATAAAAAAATGAATAAGGAAATACCAGTCCTCAACAAAATATGCAGCTACAAAGATTTCAAAAGAGCATGGTAGATCCACGAAACAAAACTCAAAAACCTCAAAGGATCGATCGACATGGTTTCTCCAAAAAGATACATTTTCCACAATCCCGTCAATAACAGTAAGCAGGCAAACCCTCACCATAATCATCATGATCGACACCGGCACCACCCGCAGTCAGTCACTTCGCATCGAGACCGTGAAATCGAGAACTAGAATCGGATCTTGCTTGAAAAACTCACCAACGTTCCTCGCGAGACTCTCTCGAGGCTAAGTCGATACGAAAATAGCAATCCCCGCCAGCATGTTACGAATGAGTCCAGCATGATATTGAAAAGAAACGCCCTAAATAGTAGCGGTTGTAATAAACAAAGCTCTTCCTATGCTCGGCTCTACCGTTCGATCGAGTAGGAGAACGAGGAGTTCGCCAAGCGAATCCAAACAAAGAAATCTACTTACAGCATCAAGAAATATATACAATAAAGAGAGAAGACGTAGAATTATATCAGCATCATGTCTCGTTTTCCTTCAAAGAATCGGACCCAAAACCGAAGCCAATACAAAGTATGTATCATCCATTATCATAAATATAACCCATTTTTACAAAATATTAACTTATTTTTAATTTTATTGATTTAGATGTGGATGAAAAACTCTCCCGACAAATACATCAATATCGAACAATCCATAATCACCAACATTATCCCTAACAGGCCCAAACGAATATACCTGGAACGGATTTTCGATCATCGCATTTACGAAATTGAGGGAATCGTGGATACCGAAAACATTAATATCCTCATTCGGAGCAAGGCCAACCCCGCAGAAAAACACGATATCTGCCTCGACACCCCGATCGCCACCAAAATCATGCAAACTCATTTCCAGGCCAACTTCAGGGTCATGCTCGAAGCCATTGATTTCAACAAGATCAGCTGCGAATTTTACATCAAACTCCCCAATCAAGAAGAAGGTGAGAGAAGAAAGAAGGAGAATATCGAGAAGAGGAGGAGTTTTGAACGAAAGAAAAGCATAGCCAATATGCAAAGCGATCAGCGGATCCATTCAAATACTCCTTCGACAGCAAATATAGGTCATGAAAACAGGAAAATGCCCACTGGGAGCTGTCAGATCAAATAAAATGAAAATATTTGGTGACATAAAAAACAATTAAAAATAACATAAATAAAGATAATTCTAATTATTTAAAACCATTGTTTTTTTCCCCCATTTTTCTATTCTTAATCTTTTATATTTTCTGGATGGTCCTTAGAAAGAAATGAAAAAACATGGCTAAATACAACAAAGAATTAGTTCATTTATATCAATAGTTCAACCAAATCATATTTATATTTTTTGATTTTATATCTTATATTTTATTTTATTTTATTTGCATTTTTTACATTTAATCATATTTCTATTCTAAACTAAAACAATATACATTCATAAGTATAATCCATCACATTTTTCCCCCATCATAAAGGTTGAGTGGAATGTTTTAACCAAGCCAAAGCATCCTCATCATCTGAAATTAATGGTGAGATAGTCTTCCAGCACCTTTAGTGATATTTGTTGATGTGCTCGATGTCTTCAGCCACCAACAGGGATTTCTAGATCAGATTGTTATCGTAAGGACACACGGTTAGGTTTTAGAAACGCAAGAAGTCTCCATCTTCGATCACCATCAGCAAGTTCTCGATTCTTATGCCGAACGCGCCCTCTTCGTAATACCCTGGCTCGTTGCTTACGACCATTCCCGGCTCAAAGACTGTCCTGACACGTTTGCTGATCCCGACTGGCCCTTCGTGAACTCCCTAGAAGTGTCCGACCCCATGACCAGTTCCATGGCCGTAGTCCATCTTGTTCTGCCACAATCTCCTCCGAGCCAAGACATCGATATCTCCACCATCAATTTTATTAAGCTTAGGCCAGATCAGTCTTTCCACATCTAGATTTCCCAACAGTACGCGCGTATATGCTTCTTTTTATCTTGGGGTTGGCTTTCCGAAGTGGACACTCCTGGTCACATCGGTTGTTCCATTGAGGTACTGTCCTCCGGAATCGAGGAGGTGGATCATGTCTCTCGTGATTGTGAGCTCTGTCACTTTTGCTGGATGGTAATGGACTATGGCACCATTGGGTCCACCAGCAGATATAGTTGAGAAACTCAATCCTTTGTTATGCTTTCGTTTTAATCTCCGCCCGTCCATCTCCATGGCTGCCTGGTATTCTCCAACTGTCTCCTGTTTAGCCCTCCAGCCCCAGAAACTTGCCATTGCAGCCCCATCCTCGATGTGACACTACCTGAACCCTTCCTGTTACTTGGGCGCCCTCTTAGCTCTGTAGAGTCCGATACCTTCCCATTCGATAGGGGATTCTAAGGATTCATAAGTAATGTAGTTCAGACTGCCCTTTTGGCACAATAGTTTGCTACCCAAGGGTAAATAGGGATAAGGTTTAAGCTCCACACCAATCGCAGTCAAGTGTGCTTTGAGAGATTCACTAGGCGACGCTAATGATGGATGATGTGCTGGCAGGAAGAGAGTACTTTTATTCTATTGTTCAACTGGTCTTATGACTAAAATACCCTTCATGAATGGGTTGAATGGAATCTCCGAGGAGCGGAGATTGAGTATCCAGCAAATCTCAGAAAGGTCAGTAAATAAACACCCGTTGCCCGACTTTTCGGTGATGTGCTTTCTGACCCAGGAAATCTTTTCTGTGGATGTTGTCCCTGCCCATTCCTAATGCACATAAATTTCAGAGGCTCCATTTTTTGGCCTCACAAACCCTTCAGTAGTATCTGTCCATGAGTCCCAGATTTCGTCGATAAGATTATGATCCAAGAATTCCAGGTTCAATCCTTTGCTTTTAAAAAATTATTTTCTTTTGCCCCCGATGTCAGCAGTTATCAGACGTCCGTCTATGCCTATAACTTGAGCAGGTGAAGGGTGATCAGCTGCCTCTTGCTTGATCTAAGGTTGAGCTACTCCATAAGTGGTTGCGAGGTACTCGAACCAGGCAGGGTCTGTGCCCATCTTCTTGAGCTACCAACCAGAGCGAAGTTCTTTGGGTGCTTGGACGAAATAGCGAGAGTCTGTCCAGACTAGTGCTTCTTTTTGAGTGACGATGGCAATGCCGCTGCTGCCTGTAAAGCCAGAGAGGAACGCCAGTCTTTCGTCGCACTCACAGAGATACTCGCTTTGGTGCTAATCCGTACGAGGCAATACAAATATGGATAAGTTCCTGTTGATAAGAATTTATCTGAGTCTTTTAAGGATCATCGGAAACAAGATGAATTTCTATTAATATTAAAAGTATTAAGTAATATTATTATGTATCTATCTAATTTAAATATTATTTAGATATTTCAAAGAGAGTGAATAATGATAGGTGGATGATATATCGATTAATATAATATGGGGTAAAAATATCTCAAACTAATATATTATGATGATAATGGGGAATCTCTTTATAAGAAACACTAAAAATAAAATTCAGGATTTATTTTTTTTATAATTTATAATAAGATGAACTGAGATAAATTTATACATAAATATATTAATCATCCTTAGATTAAATATTTATGTTTCTTAGTCATTATTTATTTTAATATTAAATTATATATTCAATATATAATCTATAAAAAATCAAATAAACCCGAAAAATAGTTATATATATATATATCGAGATGACTACAAGTCCAAGCCCATACAAATGGGATTTCTCTACCAACTACAAACAAACATCGACACAACAACCATTTTTAAAGCGTGTTGAGGATTTCGCCTACCCACCCCATCTCTCACGCCTGGTCGCTCAGGAATCTAACACATTCTCCAACATGGTGGATGCAGAGTTGCTCCTCAGAAAGAAGGCCGAAGCCCAAACTGCTCTGCTAGCACACGAAAGCTCACGGCAAAGGACAGTCGATGAACTTGAGAAAAAGGTGGAGGTAGTGCTCCGCCACAACGCCCACCTCCTAGCATAGAATGCTTCGCTGAGCTAACTCCTTGCCTAGAGAACCACCGAACTCGAAGAGCTGACTGTGAAGCTAGAGACGCATTTGCGAGGAGAGAACACCAACATGATCTGGGTTGAAGTGGAGAAGAAGCGATTGCTCGAGGACTTTGATAAGACCAATGAAGAGCATAATGCTGAAGTCCATAAGTTGCTGGATTAGATCTCGAGGCTGCACGATCAGAATTACCAGCTCGAGAGCATCAAGAATCTCGAGCTCACCAAACTCAAAGAAAGCTTCGAGAAACAGTCATTCGACCAGATCCAGAATCTGAAGAGATCTCAGAACGGTAGTGTGGAGCTTTACGAGACCCAGGTCCGTAAACTCAAAGAGATTCTCGAGGCAAAGGGCTTCGAAATGGAGAGTTTGCAACACCAGAACAAGATGATTCATGACAAACTTACTGAATAAATACAGCACCTCAAGGCTGAAAACAAGCACCTTACCAGGATTAGGGAAATTGAGCTGTAATAATGTAAAGCACATTACGAGAATAGTCTGCACAACAGGCTCAGAGAGACTGAGAGGAAGCAGGAGATCGAAACCAGCAACATCGAGAGTAACCTCCGGAAAATGAAAAAGGAGCTGGGTGATAAGAGTGTGGAGTTGGAAAGACTGACCACCAGGCTCGGAAAGAGCTCTCAAGAGAACGAGGCAGAGACACAGATCCTGAGAGACTAAAAGGATCGGCTGAAGTACGAAATCAGCATGCTGGAACAGAGCTCCAAGGAACACATCAGACAGGAGAAAGAGAAGGTGCGACAACTCGCAGATCTTGAAGTACAAAACCTCGAAAACGCTAACACAAACTACTCTAATGCCCTCAAATCCGAAATCGAAAAACTATACGAACTGTCAGAATGTAAAAGTGCAGAGTTGAAGAAGGTTTATGATCAACTTCATGGTGTCAGAGATGCGAACAAGCGTGAGGTGGACTCGCTCACCCGACTCAATGAGGAACTGAGGGCGAGGCTAGAGAAGCTCCAGTTGATCAATAACGAAGAGTTGGAGCTCCTCAAGATTAAGATAGCCTAATTGCATAATGCAGATATCTCATCGCTGCGAGATTATTTTGAAAACCAGCTTCGAACTTTGGGAGGGCAGCTCAAGGATGCATTGGGGTTGATAGCAGAGGGCAGGGGACAGCTGCATAAAGAGCTTCAGGACAAAAACGAGCAGCGGAAAGAGTTCGAGATCGAGCTTTCGAAGCAACGGTCCAAGAACGCCGACTTGAAAGTGAAGTTGGCGGCAGTGAGTGTTGAGTTCAAGGAGCAGATTACCAGCATGGGCTCAAAGATGGAGCTAACCTCTCAAACCTTGTTAAGATAGGCATAAATGAAATCTAAAGGCCAGGCCTTCCACGATGAAGAAAAAAGAAAACTCCACCACATCATCAACAGCAAAGATCAGGAAAACGCAGATCTGGTGAATCAGTTGCAACGAACAAAACAGCAGCAAGACACGGATTTCAAGCAACTTCAGCAGGAAATCGACGACCTAAAGAGAGGGAACTCCGAACTCCAAACAACTCTGCTGAATATAAAGGGTAGTTCGGAGCAGGAGAGCAAGAAGCGAGAAAACAAATACAAAGAATAAGTGGAGAACTTAAAAGGACTGCTAGCCAGTCTGAAAAGTACTGAGCTCAAGGAACTCAAAGACCTGGTCGACAAACTCCAGAAGGACAATTTGAGGCTGGCCAAGTAACTCCAACATGCCGACAGGGAACACCGAAACGTCCTTCAAGAACTAGGCTTGAGGAATGGCTTTGTAGAAACCATGCAGCTCGAGTCCTCGGCTGCGATCGAAGAAGAGCGGAACAAGATCAAAGTATTGATGAACGTGAATGAGGTATCGATGAAGACTTACTTCGAATAAAAAATTAGCACTAAAGATAAAGAGATCGCGGCTCTCAAGTAGCAGTTAAAGGAAAAAGATGTGGATTTGAGGGACGTGATTGGCAAGTACCATGAATTGGAAAAGAGATTAAAAATGATGATGGAAGCACAGGACCGGTTGAGAGACTTCGAGAATCGGGTGATGAATTTAGGGATGGACAACAATCTAATAAAAAACATGAGCGAGTTTTTCAGAGCAAGACCCTGAAATAGTTATAATATCTTTTTGAAAATGTGTGTGTTGTTTTTGAGTCTAAAAAGTGTTAGTTTCATTTTTTATTTATATTTTTAGTTATGTATAAAAGATTTGAAGTAAAATTAAAACTCAACATAAATATATTGATAAAATCCACTAAATTCAAATAAAAAAAAATTGAAAAATAACACTATTCTTTTATCAAATTTTGAATCCTGTGTTATGTTGTAAAAATTATATTTTATAACAATATTATTGATATCACTTTTTTATATCATTATTGTTTGATATGTTTCTTTTTCATCGGCTTTCCTTATTGTAACAACTCGACGGAACTCCTTTTAGGAGATTTTTGTCCATCTTAAATTCCAATCTTGTAAGCAGCATCCATATCTCCGCAGGTCCGGATCGGGCTTTAGATCTGTATCACAATCTCTTTGTGTGAGGATTCGTAGTAGTAAAAAGGTTTATTGAGGGTCACAGAAAGGATTTTATTGTGGAGACACATATCTCGATGGGTGACCACAATGAATGGAAAATATACTCGCTTTTGCTCATCCTCCTCCTCTTCTTAATGTTATTTTTTGATTTTTTTGTTGCCGAGAGTGAGTTCCCGGACAATTTTCATCCTTTGTTTGAGTAGCTCAGCTCTCCACCTCTTCTCCTCGAGGATATCTTCACGTTATTTTATCTTTCTTGCGAGCTCCAGCTGTTCTCTCTCCTTCTGCTCCTTTCGTTTTCTCGCCTCCTCTTTATCTTCGGTGTTCAATACTAATGACTTGTTCTTGTTCCTGCCGAGCACTCCTGAGGCGACCAGCACGTTCAATGCATCGTATACTCTACGCTTCACATTTTTACCTTACTATATTTTTTAAATATATTTTTTGTTTAGAAAGATTTTAGTTTTCTATATAAATTTTTACGCGAGAAGAAGGATCCAGACTTCCCAGCAAAATTTTTGTCACTTGTTAGTAATTTATAGTTGTTGTCCTGCGATTTTTGGCGATCTAATAGACAGCTTTCGAAAGCTTGCGCAATCCTCTTTCTTCATTCAAATCAATAGGCATTTTTTATTCATTCTGATCCCCATTTTCGAGTTATTTTTCCGACGAGTCCTGTTTTTCAAGTTCATCAAAATTGAGGCGAGCAGAAAGGTTAGCCGCGATTCGCGACTCCTTGCCCTTAGCACTCGAGAGGAGCGGGTAAGGGGTTAAGTCCTCAAGACGGTAGAGATCGATCCCGTTGATTAAAGGAGAGCAAATATTGCTATTATAGGGATTGGTAATATTAAAATTATTGTAATATCTATCGTGAAGAAGATTGTCATCCTAAGTTTCGAGGAATTATTAGGCATCCATTTCTTTGATATTCCGCACTTGGACAGTCTTGGGGAGATGTAGAGGACTGGCATCAATGAGCTGGCGGAAATGCTAGTTTTTGTTCATAAATCAATGAAATATCTAATTATTAATTTTCGTGTATTTTTTTTTTTATTGTTGATTATTTCAAAAATATAATATAAAAAAGAGTTATATGCCATTTTTATAAGTAAAATCTGTTTTTTTGACATTCCTTGTTGTGTCGATTAGATATATTGAACAAAAATAAGTACATTCTTTGAATATTTGAGATCCAAATAAAATACTTTAATCATTTTGATATCATTTTGATTTTTTTTAAGAAATAGGAAACTGACTTAAATAAATAAAATGACATGGTTCATGGATAATTAAGGATTTAAAATCATTGTCCAAGAAATCATAATAAACCTAAAGAAGAAAAAAATTAACATGATGCAAATTAGAAAAATTGATTTTTTTGTCTGTGCTTATTAATAGTATCATATAATACAAGATATGTGAATAATTGCGCATTTTTAAAAAATTATTATAAAGTTATAATATATTATATTTATAAGCTTTCTGATAATACAGCTAATATCAATATATATATATAATTTAAATGTATAAAATAAATATGTATGTATACGTTTTTATAAGTAATTATTATTATTACTTATATTGATAATAATATATCAATATCAAATGATTATTTAAAATAGTATATATAAATATCTATATATATATATATTGCAAATTGATATATATATACATGTATATATATATATACATAGTTTTATTAATAATCATAAATAAAATGTGATATTATAAAATTATTTACAAATTATAAATTACATTGTAGAATTAGATTTGCTTATTTTAAAATGATTTATAACACTAACTTTACTATCATACATTTTTTGTTATCTTATCACAAATATTTTTAAGCGAACGATAGCAGTTTAACTCTTCGTTCTCAAGATGAGGTTTTTAACTTGCAAGTTTTGGGTCTTCGCAGTCGACCCTATTTGAGCGGAGAACTCCCGACTCTATCTCTCGTAGACACTTTGTAATTTTCCTCATCCATTTTGTTGTTAAGCGATTTTCTCACTTTTTGACCGCCGCAGCATTATATTGATTCAGTTTTTTTATGAACTTGACCGTTGCTCAGGCTTGTTGATATCTCGGTATTCAGGATACCCAAATTATAATGGCTACCAGAAATACCTTCCTACTCACAACGAATTCTGTCAACTTATTATAATTATTCTTATTAATTTGGGTTAGACTAACTCAAGAATCTAACGTTTTACTGGGTGACCACCTATTTTTGTCTACGCTTCTTTTACTTCAACACTCTGTAAAGACCTTTTGAGACTCTCTTCAGAGTTTGGTCGCAGTTGGCGTTTGTGGTGATAAAGGCGTCTGCAAAGTCGAAGTTTTGATATTTTCTTTAAATATTCAGACAGTTGCTGTTGTTTGTACTATAAAAAATTGAACTCTAAGCATGTTTGTGAATGTTTTGCTTGAGGCTGTGTTTTTTCCTAGATTTTTGGCTGGATGTGTTTGCCGGCCTTTATTTGAGGGAGAGATTTTGACGATTCTTATTTTATATGATTGAAAATTTATGATTCCCTGCGACATTCTCTTCAAAATTCCAATCAGTATTAATATTTTATTTATTTTCTGTGCTTTTATAGTTGTTTCCGTGCACTCCAATATTTTCTAATGAAGAATTCATCCCAATGTTCCCGATGCTCACATTGTTATGGTTAGTATAATTATTGTTTTTATTATTATTATTATTTTTTAATTGGGAACTAAACAAATGCCCTTAATCAGGGGTGGAGAGAAACAATTTCTTGTTCTACCTTCTTTGAGATAAGGGAATGTTGAATTTAATTTTATTGTCGGGAGATTTAATCTTTGAATGTGAAACCCACCCTCCCACATTGCAGTGCCGCGCTGGAAATGCTGTTTTAGAACCATCAGTTTCTATCTATTCGACAGGGCCTATGTCTTGGGTTGTGTCCAAAATTCTATGAAATTTACTACCGTTGTTGATAATTCTTTTAAACTATTTTATATTTAGCACCTTCTCGGTGAGCTATTTGGTCAGATTTCTGTCGGTCTTCAGGATCTTGAGGAGCTTGTCGATCGGACAAAAAAGTAGCTTGACATTCGAGTTAGCTGTCGCTGCGTAAGAGAATACTGATGGAGTCTGTTCCGATGATTTTGTGTAGTTGGATATTATCTACTCGAGCCCCAAACTTTCCCCAGAAATGATGGTCTTGAATTAAACTTTTTTCTTCTTTACAGTATCTTTCATAAAAGCCATTCTTGCACCAGTAGTTGCACAAGTAGAAAACAAAGAAGTAGAAGAAGAAATCCCAAGAACAGGAACATTGTCTTACTCTCTTTTGAGCCCGACCTCTCCCTCTAAAAGAAGATAAAATCCGTTAACAGGGGAATTTACAGAAAATATAATCGAGTTTATCCTCTTTTCAATGGTTGTGAACAAATACAAGTATCTCTGGGCCTGTGAAAGCGCCATCGTTGCTAGGTT
Source organism: Halesus radiatus (assembly GCA_022606495.2). NCBI lineage: Eukaryota > Metazoa > Arthropoda > Insecta > Trichoptera > Limnephilidae > Halesus > Halesus radiatus. The sequence goes on along the minus strand of JAHDVE020007191.1, from coordinate 1,184 downwards.
CGAATAAAAGTGATGTTCAAGAAAATCCATTAGAAACCGAATGTGGGTCTCTTCCTTTTCGGCCGCCAGCTTCAAGTATTTATCGGCAGCCATGGTGCCAATAAAGGTCTATGTGAGACAGAAAACATTCGCCATTCGCTTCTGCCCATAAATGATTCCGAGCTATCCAAAAGTGTCTCCACCCTTTAGAGTATTCTCGACGTCATAGATCGGCACCCCAAAGTTATTAAAGTAGTTCTCGTAGTCCTCGATTTCTTCGACGTACAAGCCCCTGAAATAGTAGTGATTTTATGTTCTTCGCAATATTCTCTGTTTTTTGGTCAGGTGGCTGATCTCTGCTCTGTTGATGGTCGAGTTATCCTTAGTGATGTCCTTGACTTCTCGAGAGTATAAAATGCAGACGTCTCCGCGCAGGATTATATAGAAGTTTTCGCTGATATCTCCGGCTTTGATTATCTGCCTTCCTTTGTCATAGTAAGCACCCATCATAAACGAACATATTTTCCGGTTGTGGGCCTACCCGTGAAGCTCGAGCATTTTGGCGAAGCAGTCCAAGTCTTTAACCCCCTCGTAGATTTTGGAGATGATTTCGGTGGTCCTCTGCTTTGGATGTATCTGGAAGAGGAGATACTGGAGAGCCTCGGTCTGGTGAGTGTGCTGATTCATCTCGATCGAGGACAACATCTTACCGAGAATGGATATCTTTTTGGAGTTTCGATTGTTTTTGAGGTAGTCATTGACGGAGTTGATTGCTTCGGTGAATTGAGATATACGACTTGTATTCTATTTCATACGAGAGAATTATATAGATTTTTCGTTTTTTTTAATATTTTTCTACTTTATTATTAAATAGTAAAAAATAATAATAAACATCATCCTATTTGCTCTTCTTAATATATAGAAATATATTGCACTTATAAATCAATAGTTTTTAGCATTTTTTATTTAATCCAGAATATATATAGTTTAGTTTTTTTCACTTTAAAATGTATAGATTTTAATATATATATATTCTAAAGAATTATTTAACGAAAAAGAAAAAAAAAAAAAAAAGGAAGTCTAGGAATTATAATTTTATTCTTTCATCCTATTTTCACTCGATTCCCTTCATAAGAATAAATATTTTATTTATTTGGAAATATATATATTTTTTATATTTCTATTTTTTCCAATAATTTGATATA